>JAAGNO010018839.1:0-17141 GCA_033439905.1 Ceryle rudis | reverse complement strand
GTTCCTGCAAGCCTGCTCTGCCTTGACATGTCTCCACTCGCCCCTCAGGCCTGATTATATTAGGGCAAGCCCAGACAAGCCAAGACAATACTGAGTCTGGATGGACCACATGTCCATTCTTCTCAAGATGCATTACAACAGCTTACCAACTCAGGAGCCCAGTTGCCATGAGGATAGTCAGTCTTTGCATTCCTTCATTTTAAAACGCACTTTTTTTAAGATGCTTTTTTAGGAATAAAAATTTGTGGATACCTGAATACCACTAGGGCAATTAACTTAGTTAATCTACAGCTGCCTCTATATAAAACATATACTGCTGTCTACAAAAAATAAATGATATGGGCTTTCTATTGTAGATGTCTACTCAATATGTGAGAATGGAATCTTTGTTGAGTTTTAAGATGGCTTAAATTAAAAGACATTAGGAAGCAATTTCAACTTCATATAATTTTTACAAATATCTTCACCTAAAATTCCCACAAAGATTATAAAATTGCTGTTGCTGTATGATCCCAAATTATCAGATGGCATTCTCTCTAATTGTGTCCACTCGTTTTCAGGGTTTTAACTGAAGTCATTTTGGTAGCAATTTGCATGATTCAAATGTAAATTTAATGTTCTTAAGAACTTTAAAACCACTTTCTACCGCTTGTGTAAGCTTTTATCTTCCCTATGTACTTTAGCACTTAAACACCATAAAGAGTTTAGAAGCAGCTCCTTACAAATAAGGGAAATGTCCTTTGCTTTCTACTACATTTTAAGAACTGGTAGCAGTAAAATTTACTCCATTTTGTGGAAATGCAGAATGGTAGGTATTATTTATGAATAGTGCAACACAGTTGTTTGAAAGGGCACATTGATAAAAGCAGGGCCTCCTATGGTTGTTTGGAAGGAATACATGCAGATCAGTCACCACATAATGCAGTCCAGGCTATGTACTCTCCTACCCAAGCTCCTTGAATAGTTTTGTCAGTAAGTTTCTGGGAGCAAAGGAACTGGGCTCTACAAGGTATGCAAGCTCCATCCTCAAGGTCTTAGCCTCGACCTTGCTCAGCAAGAGTAAAGGATTTATTAACTCTGCTGCTGCAAAACTAGCTCAGGATAGGCACTGGGAGTCTGAATGAAAAGCTGCTCCCTCTGTCCCCCAACCATTTTTAAAGAAAATAAGTTTTAACAAGTCTATCTCTGCTACCACACAGACGTTCCTCCTAAACATATATTCTTTCTGTGTCAGCCTGTCCATTAAAAAATCTCCCTCTGCTCTATTTCCCCCTAGCTACAAGTTAGACAGACACTTTACCCATAAAACAGAGAGCTGGTTTTATGCAATTATTCAGTAATGTACCAGATGACAAAACTAAAAAATATGCCACAAAGTTCTTAATTTTAGGGTTATCAAGATGCTTTAGCATGCATTAAAAACACTTCAGTGTACTATGGCTTGTCGTTTCTCAGTGTGATATTACTGGCTTTTGCTTGTAAGTCCCCAGGAGAACTGAGAATTGAGTTATCTCAGCAACTGCTGTGAGCAATATCTCATTTTCCAACCTATCAAAATGCAAGGGGCAAAGTATAAAAATTAGTTTCTTTGGGCAATCAAAATCCTATTGTAATGCTGAATATCATTATGTCTCTAAACAACAGACGTAATGATAAAACAAGTAGAATGAAAATGGGTAGGTGCAGCATGTCTGCTGAGATATAAACTTCCTTGCCTCATCTAGAGGAGCACTGCCAACACATGCAGGACAAGAAGAGTTTTTTAACATCCAAAAAAATGTTATGTCAGCCAGGTCACAACTCTGCCTTTAATTAGATGAAATGCCTCCAGTTGGAAGTCACCTGCATATAGGTTAGGATATACGCAGCCTGCTCTGTTCCCAGCAGGTAATCTGTTCTGTGAAAAGTACATTTCAGTTATAAGAAAAAAACCCTACAATGCATCTGTTGTGAAGTGTAGCTAATGTGTCATTCATATACAATAATAAACAGCTTTAAAAGCACATTGATTCTGTTTATTTTTATTTGAACGATGCTTGTATATTTGAACATGTAGTTATTTCTTGAAATAACTGGGAAACGGCAATCAAGAGAAAGCAGTTGATTAGCAATTTAAAGCAAAGCAAGTTGGAAACATTTTTCATATACTGTCAAGATTTATTCTAAGTGCCTTCCGTTAAGATGGTATTGCTTACAGTACCAGGCTGCCGTGATTCACTGCTGTATTAATATGTATTGCTGAGTACAAGTGAAATCTATATTCAGTTACATAAGATTTCAATGTCTTATTGTTGGCCTTTTCTTTGAACATAAGATTTTTGTTGTACATGATGTCATAGCACATTAAAACCTGAAACTTCTTGGATCAATGTCAAAGTCTCCTCTCCAAGGTCAGTGGAATTATACTAATTTGAATGCAGAAAGAAGGCAAAAGAATGAGCACTCAAGCACTTTAGGTATTTTGAGGGCCTAGGCCATAGCATCGTCTCTTAGTGATTAATGACTTTCCAGACTGTGTTTTATTATTTATGAGATTGATGATAATAAAAATTTTTAAAGAACTCTCATGTATGTGAGATATATATATATATTTACATGTGAGAGTGAACCAAAAAGGAAGTACATAGAAATGTGGTCATTTACAAGGCTTTGTCAAAAGAAATTTCTGTGTGGCCATTGCAGAATTTGATATGTGTCCACTGAATAAATGGCCATTTTTGAAAATAATTATTTTTTTTTTATCCAGGAATTCTATATTTGCTATCCAGGTCCTTATAAATAGGAAGACACTTGAAAAAATATTTCTTTGTGTAATAATTTGGTTTTGTTCTTCAAGTTAACGGTTCTTTTTCAGATACAATCTCTGGTCAAGCTATCATCAGATGGATGCCAATCATCTCTGATGAGCTAGAAGACATCAAGCCCATTTAACATGTGGGTTGTCTTTCCCCAAATCTGGTAGGCACTGCAAAAAGTGACACTGGAGATTTAGAAAGCACCACTCTCAAATCATAACAAATATTATCATTTTGAGGATAGTGTGATATCTTCTACTATGTTTCTTGATTAAATATCTTTCAGAGTAAATTGAAGATGTCTGTGTACATTGTTAGATAAATATCTTTTTATTATCCTTATTTATACCATGGAAAGGACTTAATTTTGATACTAACTGTAGCCATATTTCTCTTTGGAAAACATTACTATAGAAGGTCAAAGGATCTTCACATACAGCTGTTACATCAGCAAGAATAGAAGTCATTCATATGCTCATAAATATTTTTCATTTTTAAACAAATAAGCAGTTTCACTCTGCTTTCATGCTTGGAGCTGGCAGAATAGTTAAAACTTCACTGTGTGGGGCATATGAATGATGATAATTTACTTTCACCACAGAATCACAGAATCATTCAGGTCAGAAAAGACCCTTGGGATCATCGAGTCCAACTCTACATCAGCTCTACTCAACAAAGTTCTCCCCTACACCATATCCCCTAACACCACATCCAAACAACCCTTAAACACATCCAGGGGTGGTGATTCAACCACCTCCCTGGGCAGCCTATTCCAGTGTCTGACTACTCTTTCTGTGAAAATTTTTTTTCCTAATGTCCAGTCTAAACCTACCCTGTTGCAGTCTGAAGCCATTCCCCCTTGTTCTATCACTAATTACCTGTGAGAAGAGACCAGCACCAACCTCTCTACAATGTCCTTTCAGGCAGTTGTAGAGAGTGATAAGGTCTCCCCTTCGCCTTCTCTTCCTCAAACTAAACAGTCCCAGCTCCTTCAACTGCTCTTCACAAGATTTTTTCTCCAGGCCCTTCACCAGCTTCATTGCCCTCCTCTGCACTTGCTCCAGCACCTTGAAATCTCTCTTGTATTGAAGTGACCTAAACTGGACACAATACTCAAGGTGCGGCCTCACCAGTTCTGAGTACAGAGGGACAATCACCTCCCTATTTCTGCTGGTCACACTATTTCTAATACAAGCCAGGATGCCACTGTCTTTCTTGGCCACCTGGGCACACTGCTGGTTCATATTCAGCCACTTGTCAACTAGAATCCCCAGATCCTTTTCTTCCAGACAGCTCTCCAGCCACACTTCCCCAAGCCTGCAGCAATGCATGGGGTTGTTGCAGCCCAAGTGTAGGACTTTTTATCATCTGAAATAAGTAGAATTATGTGTCCAGCGTCATTGTAGATAATCCAAAAATAAAAGCCAGAATCATAAAATATCAAAGAGCTAACATGATACTGGGATACTGGTGTATACCACCAGCTGTATCAAAGAAGAAAAAAAAAAAAAAAAAAAAAGCCCCAAACAATCCCCTTAAAACTCCCAATGAGATATGAGATTATAAATACTCTGTGCATTTATATTTTAGAGACAAGTAAAAATGAATTTTAATATAAGTGAAGGGGACCAAACCAAATTCTGTCAAATACCAATGCTCACATTTGTCAGAGTTATTATGTGGGGTCAGGAACACCTATATCCCTCTCTAAAATTAATATCAGAACTTACTAGACCTAATTAACATATTCTGAATCTGTTTCGTGCCACATCTAGTAATTCACAGTTTTGTAAGAAGACATATAAATACCTGCTCAGATTGTCTTTGAACAAAATGAAGCTGTGGTAAAATTGATAATGTCTGAAACTGGCACTGAGATGTGATCCTGAGTTACTACTTGTAAAGCTGTTTGTTGCTCTACTATGCTCAGATGTTATGTACCGTAGACTAGGAAGCAACTAGAATAAGGCCATGTGGTCAGATAGGCAGCATTCAGGTTTTATGCTACAAAAGATACCTTGTCTGAAAAGCTTAAAGTAGAAACTGACAAAGATGATGATTCCGTCGAAGTTGTTTATTCATGTATTGCAGAAAAGAAAGATCACACATCCTGCACGCTAGAGGAGGGATCATAATTTTTGCTGACACGTGCTGGTATTGGGATATGTACTGTATTGATATGATAAATATTTTCTTGAGAAGATGTATTTAAACTCAAGAGGAAGAAGAAACCTTGGGAAAAGATATGCATATGGTTTCACTTAAGGGAATCTAGTGTGGGTTCAGAGAATGTGTTCTGAGAAAACAACTGCTCAAGAGAATGGGATTGTATGGGATTTGGCCTGTTGCCACAGATAGAACACTGATTTGGGTTACAGAAAAACAAATGTGTATGTCCCTGGAACCCACAACCAGTGCAGCTTTCTGGAGAGATTTTGGAAAGAGCTCTTGAAAAATATGGATTTTAGAGAGTGTAAATATCCACCATTGTAAACAAGTTGATTTTTTTTTTCCATTTTGTAATGTAGAAAATGAATTTTTAACCCTCTTTTCCACACACAGACAGGCTTCTGACTGCTAACGATGCTGCCAATCGGGTCAAAGGCCAAAACTCAAAACTGAGATTAAGAAATAGTAAATTTTGAGGAAGGTAAATGGGAACAAAAAATTATCACAGACGTCATGGTTTTAAATAACACAAGAGGTATAAAGCCAGATTCTTTTTTTTTCTGTTTTTGCAGTGTACCTGTTCATCCTGTTTCTTCCCCCAGCTGTGTGGAGACATCATTATCCTCTTTTGCGTCAGTACCAAGTTTATATATGGGTCCTCCATAAAATTCTGCCACATCATCTACTCTATTTTTCAGCTCTACAAAATTATTCATTGCTGTGAAGATCAGTTCTAAAGGAAACATACAGAGCACTGGGAGGATGAATGCTCTACTACAACACACCACTTTTAGAGTATATGAAATTTTGTTTCTAAACAACTTGACAGTGTCCTTATCTTCCACCTCACTGATCTTCTTTAATCATTCGTCCTACTTGTGTATCTAGTTTTTGAGGGTGATTTTCCCCCTCTTCCCTTTCTTTTTCTCCTTCAATTCCTTCAGTGTGTGGCAATAGTATAGAATGCTGATCAGCAATACTTGTCTCCAGCCAAGTAATCATTTTGGGCACCGAACACTGACTGCACTTCTTAGGGAAATTTGGAAGCTGAGGAAACCTTAAAAGTACAGTAAAATAATTTGATATGCACTCGTTGCAGACGCATCCACCATTCAGCTTTTTTCTGTACTGAAAACTATTCAGACAAGGATTTGCTACAGCATTGATTGTGCCAAATGATAACTTATCCTCTTTCTCTATTTTAGCTAATATTTTGGCCATATCAGTGGCACATTACAGTAATAAAGCAGGCTTAATGTACATGTGGAATGGTACAGTGGTGATATGCAATGCTGAACAAAGAGCTCTATTATTACCATACAATGTGAATCTCTGCATAACTAGTCACTGGGCAAAATTCTCAGCTGCAGTACATGCATATATCTCCCAGGAGATCAATGGATTTCATGCTAGTGGGAGTTCAGACTTTACATATGAAGAAGAATGTCCCTCAGTTGGCATTTGCTTTTATTAAAAAACACATGCAAGGGTAAACATTTGAAAAGACTTGGTCCTGCAACCATTTTTGCATTTGAATTATGATTTACGTGAACAGCTGATTATTCAAAACTCTACCTACCAGCTTCGTTCTTGTAATCAAGTACTTAAAATTGTTAGCCTGGATTCATACTTGCAGCTCAAGTGTGGGTGCAAATTGAACACATAATGGCCAAGCTCCTGTACAAAAACATGATCCTAATTGTAAATGTGCCTGTCCTTGTTTAGGGATTAGGAATGCCATTCTATGCTGGTTTTCTTTTTTTTTTTGTTAAAAAGTCAACTGATGAAAATCTGAATGCCTTGTAGGTCCTAAGTTAGTCTATTTTTGTTTTGTGAACGTTTGAATAGGTTTTGGGGAAAAAATAAAGAAGTAATTTTATTTATGCTTTTGCAGAATCACACAGGCTCTCATCGATGGTAAGTTTCCATTTTCTAAAATATTATTATTTTGTTTGTGTTCACTACTACAACATGAAAGTTGCATTATATCAATCATTTCACTTTTTGTTTCACAAGCAAAAACATAATTTTGTTTTAGTATTGCATTATGATGGAAAGTCAATAGTAAGGATAGTAAGGAAAAAGATTGCCAATATGATAAAGTGAGTGCAGAGACAAATTTTGCGGAGGTGATCTGTATTATGCTTTCAAACAGCTTGCGCTGAGAATTAGGCACACAATTATTTGGAATTGGAATCTGCAACAGAGGTTTCTAGCCTTAAGATCTTGAATGTTTGTTAGTTAGGCTATCACTTGCAGACAATAATTCAATGTTATTCTTTCTTCTTCACCACCTTGATAAATAGTTCAGGAGAATGCAATTCAATTATGGGTTCCTTACACCCTGAGATATTCTATGACTCTATGAACAACTATTGTTTTTCTTTAAGGTTTCTCTTACTGTTTGTAGTTAAGGAAAGACTGATGAAATTATATATATTCATACTAATTTTATATTTTATAGTCAGACCTATATAGTGATGGGTGCTCTAGATGGGTACTTCAGGACTTACAGATGGTGACAGACAAGAACATTGTTTTGGATATAATTATAGAATACAGATATAACAATTTTATCTTTTTTTTCATCCCTACAAGATGAAATGACATTTTTGTTTGAGGAGGATCTGGTTAATTATAAAGTTAATAAAGTTAATAAAGTTAATTATAAGTTATAAAGCTATAACTGATCTTCCCAGATTGAAAAGGAAATTCTTATTGGATAATGTGAATAGCAGGCATGGAAAAATCCCAAACAATAGTCTTTAAATCATGGGGAAATGCAGATCCACATATGCTACTTTATACTCCTATTAGTTACAAACTACTAACTAGGTAGGGAGATGAGCTGGGGAGCACAGGAACCTCTGAGTAAGAGGAAAGAAATGCACAAAGTGTGCTAGAGATGTGGACAGGGAAGTTCAGCCTGGAAGTCTGCTTGATGAAGGAACTGGTGCAGCTTTCTCTTTACAGATGTAGTCGTAAGATATGCACACAATTAGCTGAATCTAAGCTTAGATAAACATACTCTTTGGAAATTTCTTCAGTATTTTGGGATTAGAGACCAAAGTACTAGAAATAAGGTTTGCTTAGATAGACAAAAAAACCCCAACATTACATTAAAGAAAAATACCAAAACAGTGTTCGCCATTCAATACTTTTCTCCATTCCTCCTTGGGACTCTACATTCTACTATGCTCCATCAGTAAATATATCTCAAAAATGCATTGATACTGTGTCTGAAACTTCTAATAAACTTCAAAAGTATCAGAAAAGAGTCTCTTTCCATCTAGTGGTGAGTATGTAGGGGTGTTTTCTGCTCAGAAGGTGTGATGTTGACAGCTTCTGAGGGGAGATGAAATATCTGCCCGGAACTGCAGAAATAGCAAGAGTCCCATGTAATTGCATTATGTTTACCTGCTGTAGTGAAACATTATGAAATAAGACAAATTTAGCTAGGTGTACAGCTCTCATTTCCTTAAACATCTGATTCTTTCATTTCGTCTCACCCAACAAGTAGATTTTTTTTATTTTCCATTCTGCAGCTTTTGTTTATCAGAAACCTTCAGTGTGACCTGGTGGAGAAAGCTGGAAGCAGATCTCTTTCCCAGATGCCATCTTATGTCATCTTACAGTACTAATCAGATATGGCCACTGTCTTGTACTAGATAAACCCTTACAGAGTCTGGCACTGCTGCTGAAAGATGACTGACTTATAAGTGAGATCCCAGTGCTAGAGTATATTTATTTGTTGCTGTTCCTAGTCATGCTCCCTTGCCCTCTTTAAAGTTCTGTATCGATATTGCCCCTTGTGTTCCCTTAGGCCACACAGAATTATCTTTTACTTTGTCATAATTCAGTCAGGTATATCATTTTCCTGCAGAGGCAGACAATAAGACACTTCTTCTCTCATCCCTTTTGCCATGGCACACATCTCCCAGGATCCTCTTTTAGACCTTTTATGGACTGGTAAGAGTCTTTTGGTCATTTGCTGTGGCTTCAGCTTTTGTCACTTGACTTCATTGTGTCATTTGCTAGATTCTTGATAGAAATATGGATTCTGCTTATCTTACTACTTTTAACTACAAATGGGATTTTACTATGCTTAAACACAATAATTTTACACAAGCTCTTTTCATCAGTTTCCTTTCCAAGCTGATGTTGTTTTTACCATATTACAAGCTGCTATCTGTAGTCTTTTCCAAATTTGTAGTGTTCTTTTGCTGAAGTATTTTACTAGCTGGCATAATTCCACAATGAGAAATTTTGGGGATTTTCCACAGTGAAATATAGTCTGTCCTAATGCATCCTCCCTTCCTCTGATTCTCTGGGATTTTCTCCTCATCCAAAACAGTCAACATGTTTTCATCAGCTATTCAATTTCTTAGTCATATAAATTTATCCACTAAATATAGATGAGGCTAAGTTGTCACTTATCTCTTCAGATTTGAACAGACTATTCACCTAAGGAATAAAGCAAGTTCAAGCTTAGCTCCAGTTCTAGCATCTATGTCGCAGTAGCCAGGTGTGATAGATGGCTGGTGCATACTGCTTTACTTGGGATAATTATGTTTCTACTAGCACTTCCAAGTTCTGTGCTGTTAATGCTGGTTTAGTGTAATGTGCTTTAGCATGTAATATGCCTTTGGGGCAGCTTTTTTGATTGACAATTTGTATGGTAAAATATTTTCTTCAGTGTCAGATTTCAAGTTGAACTTTTTGACAGAATACAGACTGAGTCTGTAGAGTGTGAGGAGTGTATTATACACTTTCTGTTATCCTTCAATACTTGCCAAACCACTCGTGTTAGTTCAACAAGGAATTTGAGACTTTGTTTTGTTGTATAGGCTTGGTCACTTTGTACATGGAATAACAGAGTTTCAATGTTTTGCACCTTTGGCACTATCCTCAAAGCTGGCAGATGTTAGGTGAGGATGTACTTTCACAGAACTGCTATGGACAGTCTTTCTGCCTAAGCTGTTATCACACTTTTTTCCCCTCAGATCTTCTACAAACTTGCAGTCTATGGCATACAGATTAACTCTGCTTGGGAATCAAATGTCTTTTGCTTTCATGCAAGCCAAAATCAAATCCCTTGGCAGCCTTTCTTTTAGTTTGCCTCTGACGGGACATTCCTCAGTATTGCAAAAAATGCTGGATATAGCTTTTTTGCCTCAGATATGTAATATGCTCATTTTCTGTTTAGATACGAATGACAGCAGAATGGATAGCATTCAAATACAAATATTTTTTTTAGCATTACATTATTTCCTTAGCATTGTTAAGACTCAAGCCATTTTCAGTTGACTACATTACAAATGTTCCAGAGCCTCCTCTCCCACAGTGTGTAAATACTATTTTTGATCCCTTTCTTTTTTATCCACCTATAAGACTCTTGTAGAACTGTGGAAATGTTGTTTCTACTATCAATTCTCAGCAGCATTGCTAAGATAAAATGGGGTTGGTCTGCAGGCCTTCACATGTAAGAAAAATTGTTCTCTTGCCCAGTTACTTGTTATATTGGCCTCATTTTCTTGTACTTTACGTACTCATATCTCAGACAAAAAAAACATTCCTTGCTTGACATAGACAGTGGATATAGCCAACATTATGCTATGTTTTCTATATTGTTGTAATTTTGGTTTGTTGGAAACAAGAACAAGACCAATCATGAAAAGGTGGAAACAGTTCAATATCAGACACAAGACAGCAGTGGCTTTTATGGAAAAGTTTGACGTGCAGATTTTGAACAAGTATTTGGGGCAAATTGGACACCTCTTCCAAAAAGTAGCTGTCCTTTGAACGCACATAACTGATTTTAAGAAGATAATGACAAATTAATGACTCTGAACACTTTTTGCTTTACACACCTTTAAATCAAGTGATATCCAGATTACTCTTTAAAATGTATGTACCTGATGACAATAGTCTTTCTATACTGTCTTCAGCATAATGCCTGTAGTCCACAGACCACAGCCTGATCACCAAAGGGGCTAGCATTTTTTGCTCACGAGTTGATTTTCCAAATCTTCTTGCCTCATAGGAAGACAACCATTACATTCTTGGAAATGCTATTACCATAAAGCACAAAGTACTGTATGGTAGAGAGGCCTTCCATCTGTGCTCCAGTAAAATTCACTTACCAGTTCACAGTATACACACAAGTATCCAGAATGACTCTTATAATAATCTGATAGCAGTGCTGGGCAGTCCAGCTGCAGGCATGTCACAATACAGCTTCCTGGGCAGGGACATTAGATGACATCTAAATTTGAAGGCAAAGGAATATTTTCAAACTCCCAGGTGCAGGTATATTCTTTGTTACACTCCCTTTTGGCATGCATGTGTATGAACTTTCTCTCTTTAATCCTTGGCTTGTCTGAAGAAAAGACGCTGCATATGCAGATGGCATGCAGCTTCTGATGTTCTTTAAGATGTCCTTGATTTTTATAGAGACATGATCACAAGGTCTACCATTAACTAGGACTCATAGAGCAGTTTAAATACTTTCTTAAGATTTTGGGACAAAATTTGACCAAAGTATAGGACAAATACCCTGAAACTTGGGCTGATTTGGATAAACTCAGGTATCTAGCACATTTACTTATGAAGGCAAACAAAAAATAACATTTCAAAATTACATTTGGAAATTAGACTCTTCTCTAATGTACTGATGAGGGAATGAAAACCAAGACATCTCACTGGAGCCAGGCAAAGCATATATAGTAACATCAATTGGTCTTTGCCTGAAAAAAAATATAACTTTTTCTTTATAGCAATTGGAATTGTTCAATTTTTGTAAAAAGACATTGAATATAATAGATGATTGAAGCTCAGAATACTGGTTATGAGAGAATATTTCATTGAATATTATTCAAGGTAAAATTTTCTAAGGAAAATTTTTTCTAAAATAGTGAAAATACATCCATTTTTGTTATTCTTCATGGTTTTTATCCTTTATAATACATTTAACCCTTTTACTGCTGAAAAAAAGAAATAATGCTTTCACGAGTTTAATATAAATTGGCAGAGGAATGCCCAATTGATCTACAGATTTTATGAGACTTTGAAATTTCCATTTTGTTATATAGGACAGAGATTTCTTTAAGTCTCCCTCATGATTTCATTCAGTTAGTATGATAAACTTTGGTTTGCAACGAGGTTTTTTGTTTGGTTGCATTTTTTCCTCACTTGAGCAGTCATCCAGAAATAAAAGACTTCTAGAGAAATAATTAAAATATTCAGCTGATCGTGTTCAGAAAACGCCTCATTCTTCTATGCAGTTATGCAATTATGGAGCATCTTGAATGACTGTCACTTAAAAGGGTTGTAACTTTCTTGGTTTATTAGAAACAGCTGGCAGATACATCAGAGGCATCAATGGGATTATTACTTTGAAGCAGATGTTAAACAGAATGGGGCAATAATAGCTGTTGCAATTAGAGGCATTGTGGGCACATTTCTACACATCTCTGGCTCAACATGACAATAATCCAAGACCAGTTAGTAATATGTTATTTTTTCCTCAAAAAGGAAAATAATAATAATAATAAATAAATATAATAAAATGGCTAAGTCACACAGCTTCATGGGTCTACTGGGAAAATGTTTTCCTCACAATTTGCACCTAAATCCTTAAGTGGACATACCATTACATTATATCTTCTAATAAATTCATAAAAATCTGCCAATCCTTTGTGCAGCAGCTGAAAAATATTTTCTCATTATTAAGAAACATTTTAAGTTCACAGAGTCTTGTTAGTGAGTCAGCATTAGAAAATGAAGATAGATAAGAAGTTTCGTTCTGCAGAAGCTATGAAATCACTTGTATAGAGAAGATGCTGGCAACCATCTAGACTCTGACTGGCCAATATAGATTCAGAAAATGACAACAGGTTTTTAGGCACTAATCAAATGTATTATGGAAGTCCTCCAGATTGACAAAAAGACCAGGAAGTGGACATGAAGGAAGCAGAAATTAGGAAAATCTAATTCATAATTTAACAGCTGTGTGCCCTTTTCCCCTAAGGACTTAGAAGTCCTTCAGTAGCTGTGGCTGAGATTTCAATTCACATGAGCCCCAAATTCTCCTCAGTTGAGTGTATGTCAGACAGCTGCAGTTTGCAGATATTTCAGTTAACTACATCAATGTCTGTATTAGGCTATGTTAAGTGAAAAAAGAGTTTAGGTGCTGAGGAAGAGTTTAGGACAACTTGACTACACCCAGAGGCATTCTCTTTGAACACTCTCGTAAATGGTTATATGAGAGAAAAACAGTACATAAAAGTGTGTTGGTTGCCAAGACAAATTACATGTATCCCTCACTGAGTATGAAGTCCAGAGCCCATCATTCCAAGACAAGCTTCATGACTGCCAGATTGTATTTTATCATTATACTTCCTTTTTTTTTTTTTTTTTTTTTTTTTTTTTGCCTCTGAATCAAGTCACTGAGAGGAAGTGGGATATAGGGCAGAGGGAAAACAAAGAAGACAGAGGTCAAAACACAGATTACTCTTTTTAATTTAAGGGATTTTTCTCATTGACATACTAGTCATGACTGTACAGAAAAGGATGAAGCACTTGACAGCTTTCTCAAGTCAGTGGGTGTTCTAAATATTTTCTCTGTCAATATACTTGAAAGATCTGCAAAAGGTAGACTTTGCTGAAAGAGCAAAAACTAATGTCACTGTTGTGCAGCTGCACACCTCTTCCCCCAAATCCCACAAACACTCACTACTCTTTGGCTGAGGTCTCCATTTAGATCGAGCACTGTCTGCACCTGTGCCTGAGGGCTGATGTGACACTTTCAGGCAGCTGTAGTTTGGAGATATTAGAGTTAGCCACATAAATGACTATCTTAGTCTATCCAATGCCAAGCAAGCTGTAAACAGTGCAGGGGGAATTAGTGTGTAACTCTGCAAGCCTGAAGGCATTCTGCCAGTGTTGGACAGAGGCAGAGACAAGGGCTCTATGGGAAGAGAAAATGGTATATACAAAGCATAAGAGATTGGCAGTTGGCCAGAAACTCCCTGTTTCTTTGATCTTGATACTCAATCTTACTGCCCCATGATATTCCAGATATGCTGTCAGTTCCTCAGCTTTGTCAGATAATGATAAAATCCATTCCTTGCTTAAAAAGTTAAAATTGGTTTTAAAAAAAATATATATTCTGCGTATCCTTAATCTTCCATAAGTATTAGAGTGGATTCCCACCCTTCCAGTGAGGTTTGCAGAGAAATCAGGCGAAGACACTGTGCAGATTTCTTAGGGATTGTAAGGAGTGGAGAAGTGTCAAACCATTCTGACAAGAAAACCATCACTTTTAAAGCTCCATTTACAATGAAAGAAGAGAACTGTCTGAAATATTAAATCATAAATGTGGTTCTGAACTACTGAGCAGGAATGGCTGGCTATCATTTTTATTTATTTATTGTTACTGTTGGAGGAAGAGATAATGAAATTAAGATAATGCTATGAAAAGAGATAATGGGACCAAAAAGTCAACTTTCATTTTCTTCCTCATCAGGTAATCTTGTACTCAACTGTAGTACTTGATATTTACTGAAGATGTGCACTCACTACAGACACCTATTTCCTGTATGTTTTCATTACCTGGACATAAGAAAGGAACAAAAAAACTATCTTATGTTTAGTCTGTAATTCAGCCTGTGATCATGTCTGTAAGCCTTGGTAACAATTATTTAGAGTAAATTACTCTGAATGAAGTATTTTATACTTTCTTATATGTCCTGGCTGTTTTTCACCTCCCCTGCACCCCATCAGCTATCAGGGAGTCATTCTTTAGTTACTGTGTGAGGACTGTCAAGTGCTGGTCCCTGACAGTGCTCTGGGACCGATACCCACAGCCACCAGGCTGCACTGGAGAGGTGACTGTAGCACGTCTTGTCCCTCATGTTCTACTGTTGTCCTAATGGTAGCTGTATTCATTACTCTCATTAGGAAAAAAAAAAACCCAACCAATGTGTGATTTTTAAGACTTAGGCAATAGACAAGCTTCTCCCAAACAAAAGCTGATGACCTCACATCCTTCTGACAACCTTTCAGTATCACCAGACAGTGTGACAATCCTGTGATATATTCCTGTATCTACCACATCCCCTCAATTCATTCAGGCATGTTTAAAGCACATGCTGGACAGCATTTCCCAATGACTACATCTCGTGTTATCTACTGGTTGTATCAGCAGTTAATGATGTTACACAATTTCCCAAAGTACATATACATTGCTGCCATTTTGCAAACTTTCTACTGCTATTGCCAACATTAAATTATTTCTATAATTCACATAATTCATGCCTTTCATACCACAACTGGCCAGTAAAATGGTGTATCTGGGTCATGCCTGTCACAGACCATTATATATTAGAGAATACAGATATTTTTAGGAAAAGGAGTCCCCAGTACAACTACCATCTGACTGAATATCAGCCTGTTCATCCATCATTAGCAACTTCTGCTCAAGATCTGCCTTGATCTTCTCTGCAGGCAATGGACTGCACAGCAGGGAATATACCATCTGAAGGAAAAATAAGCCTATGAATCCACAATCTTATACATGTATCCACAGGAGGAATAAGAAACAGTATTTCACCAAAAGCTGCTTTCTGTTCTTGGTTTACTTTATAAGATACACGTCAAGATACAGGGTTTCCCATCTTCATTTCAAGTGAACTGTATGTTCATGAACTATTTCTAACCTAAGAGAAAGAAGGCCTATATTTATCAGCAGAACTGTTAAAATGCAGTTCAAGTTTCACATACTACACTTTCAGCAGCCAGCAGTTCCTGGAGAAAAAAACTTCATATACGAGAGGGTACATTTTCTTTTATACACTTTTCTTCCCTCTAAATTGTAGTCTTTTTACTAGGAATATACAATAATGCCAATTACTGACAATTGCAGTACTGCCTTTTGCTATGCTAGCAAATCTTTCCAGAAGTAAATCTGTTCAGAGAATGGGTACGCTTTGGTTTTGCACCTACTTTCCTCACTGCAAGTCTGGTTTTAAGAATACATTTATTCTCGCAGAAATCTGTGCTTTCATTGCAGTCTTTGTTATTAGACCCTGGAAATGAGGTCCTCTTTGCATTGCTGTGCCAGCACATTGCCTTGTTATTTAGAATGTATCAGATGTACAGAAAAATCTGTGATACCATGAGCACAGTTTCAGGATAACAAATGTAAATAAGTTGAAAAATGAGACAAATTGTGTCCCTTGTCAAGATAACAGTGATACCACGTATGCAAAACTAACATGCGGCCAGCTTTGCTGATGTCACAAGATTTTCTGTCTTTACTTTTACATTCTTCAAGGTTATTAAAGGGGGGATGGGGGGTGAGGGGTGGGGGGGAGTGAAGAACGTGCTAAAAGCTTATGGGTGAGAATTAAGGGGCATGCAAGTATAGGTGAAACTGTTGTGGGTGTCTACTACAGAGCACCAAACCAGGAAGAAGATGTAGACAAGACCTACAGGCAGCTGGAAGTAGCCTTCAAGATCACATGGCCTCATGGTCATGGGTGACTTCAATCACCCTGACATTTCTTGGAAAGGCTACACAGTGAGGCATACTCAGTCCAGAAGGCTCTTGCAATGTATCAGTGATAACTTCTGATGGAGGTGTTGGAAGCACCAGTGAGGAAGGGAGTGCTGCTGGACCTTGTATTAATGAACAAAGAAGGTCTGGTAGGGGATGGGAAGTTTGGGGGCAGCCTTGGTAGTAGTGATCACAACATGGTAGAGTTTAGTATCATACAAGGAAGAAGCAAGGCAATAAGATTGTAGCCCTGGACTTCAGGAGGGTTAACTTTGTGCTCTTCAAAGACCTACTTGGAGGAATCCCTTGGGCTAAGACTCTAGAAGGTAAGGGTGCCCAATACAGCTGGTTGATATTCAAACATTTATTCCTCCAAGCTTAAGACAGGTGCATTCCTCTGAGTAACAAATCAAGTAAAGGAGGCAGGATACCAGCATGGATGAGCAAGGAGCTGCTAAAAAAAAATTCAAGTGGAAAAATGAAGTTCATAGCGTGTGGAAAAAGGGAATGGTCTCTTGGGACAATTATAGGAATGTTGTCAGAGTTTGTAGAGATGCAACAAGGAAGGCCAAGGCCCTCTTGGAATTAACTCTGGCAAAGGAAGTAAAGGAGAACAAGAA
>JAAGNO010018838.1:0-12447 GCA_033439905.1 Ceryle rudis | reverse complement strand
GCTGACTTCAGACAGTGCAGTTAGTTAGAAGAACTGAGCAGAAAAGTAAAATCACTGAACAGAATTAGTTCTGTTCTTTCGCAAACCAGGACAATCTGTATGACTGAGCCACATCACATGATGGTTGAACGGTACCTTTTCCACCTTACTGAACAAAAACTGCCCAGAAAATGTTACTCTCCTCAGCTGCGCCTAAATCAAGGGCACCCAAGCTTTCATCCTGGGGAGCTGTATCTAAACCAACAGGTTGCTTGGAAATCATCAGAGACTCACTAGTCCTATTGCCACCATCTTGTAGCAATGACAGCAATTTCTATCAAGAAGGAAAGGGGGGTGCTGTTTCTGAACATATGTGTAATAGCCTGCATGTCATCAGATGCTGTTGCTTTTGGAGGATGCATGCACATCTCCTTTGGCCCTCTTTTCATTTGCTGTGCTTTATTCTTTTGTTTTTCCAATGGTACCACCTTGAGGTAACAGGTAATATGTTGACCCTAACATGAGTCTCTGCCCCTAGGAGGAAATCCAAGTCTGAGTCTGTGGGTTGCTCCAGAGTTGGAGCCTGACACATAAGAGCCATGTTTCCAGAACATCATATTAAGTATGGCTTTTGACTCTCTTTTCAAGAATAAGTTTTTTCCTCTCCATGTGTCCGAGTCTATGAAGCTGTAAAAAAGGATGTAGGTGGCCTTACTGTACAACAGGCTGTGATAGAAATGATTAATTTAAAAGTTAATCTAGAAAGCATGAGAAATCTCAAAGACTGTTGTACTATATGTGTAATCATGAATATTACTCCTTTCTTTCCATAAGAGTTAATATTTACAACTTCAGAAGGTGCTGTATACCACTAGCAAATGTTTCCACAGAAGAAGTTGATGAGAAGTCAAACACTGATTTAACTGGGAGCAGGATGTAGTCTACTGTTGGCTGAGGGTGTTCAAGATGGTACTTTTATAAAGGTAAACTCTCTTGGGAAGACTTTATGTAGTTTGTATTCTCTGATGTTTTAGGATGACAACAGCAGCTTGAGTTTTTCAGGCTTATGTGTGCAGGGGATAGAGCTTGTGTTCTCACCTTTCAAATAGAAGGACTGTAATTTCTACATTGTTTCTCTGTTTAAACTGATGAAGAGCTGAGGATACAGTGTGACATTGACAATGTCCTTTTAACATTTTGATTGGCACTAATAATACTCAGAGAGGAAGCTATCTCATTAATAACAAAGAAAGGAAAAAAAAAAAAAAGGCCATTGCCTTGTGTTGTCAGAGCATAAGTTATAAGACTTTGCTGACACCTCCAAGGTGGAATAAACACCTGCATTTCAATCACTGGGAAGAGTAGTCCATGTATATGGTTGTTGAGGTTCAGAATTCAAATTATTTGTGTAGGTGATTCCTATTAAAAAATTGACAAGTCAGCCCAGGACAGAAAAGCAAATATACACATCTAGTTGTGCTCTACTGTAGGAAGAGAGCGATCAGTGACGTATGTGTTATGGGCTACCAGGCTTTATGGGCTACCAAAGCACAGATAGCATCAGGCAGAGCATCTTGTAGGTGGTAGGTAATAAAGGATAGGCTTGTGTTGCTGTAGAGTGCATGTATAATGGCTTGAATTGGACAGCATGGCTACCTGACAGAAGCAGAGACCAACCTGATGCTCCTGTGCCCCTGCGACTTGGTCAGAGGAGGAGATGCATCTCAGCTCTCCACAGGGACCCTGAGCACTTGAGCTATTGCACTGCAGTGTGGGGTGGATTGCTGGGGACTATCTGAAAACATCAGAGCCAGGACATGCTGGGGATGTGCAAAGAAAAAGGAGAGAAGCCACCACAGGAAGTAAATTAATTCAGATGCTCCAGCTTTATAGTGCTTTCCCCCTACTTGCCAAGGCTGATGGTAAATCCAGGTGCCCTCTGACAGCCTCCAAAGCAGCACACAGCACATAACATTGGAGAAAGAAATGAAAACCCCTCAAAGTATAACTGAAGAGCACAGAAATTAAATCTGAAAGGAGAAGACAGGAAGAATTGCTGAATAATCCTTTGGATCTGGTACATTCAGATGCGTGTTGCAATTCTGGGTGGTGAGCTTCAGGCATGGATACTTGTAGTGGTCCATGCAATGTTTTAATTAAGTTTTTATTACAGTGCCACAAATAATATCCTCCTTGCTCAAGTTCGCAATAGCACTTCTCTATTCTTCAGATCAAAGTAGATTTGATCTACTTGGTTCGCTTTGGGGCTTTTTTGAATCACTAAGTCACATTTTTCCTTTAAGGAAAAATAAATTAAAAACCTTACCTATTCTATGAATAAAATTCAGGTTAATCTTCCTTGGACTGCTGGGTTTTTGTCTCTGTAAATATATATAAGAATTACTAAGTAAGGAGCTAGAAGGCAGAGGGGTTTTGTTGCTGCTTTTTCCTAGTGCTGCTTTGCTCAATCGACCCTTAGCAAGAGTTTTTCAGTCACCATTCCTTCTCTCAGTATTCCCCTTCAACTCTAAGAAGCCCAATGCTTAAGACAATCTCAGAAAGATTTTCATGACGGAAGTCAGCAGCATGAAAATCTTGGAAAAATAACCTGTTTCTGCACAGAATGAGCAATAATGGTTTCAAATACTTCTTCCCCGCCTTACTCACGGCTTGTTTCCCCAATGCAGACAAATCACCTCTTAGAAAAAATTGTCATGCCCATTCACTTCTTGTTCTGCACAGTTTCTGAACTGTTTTCAACATCTTTTTTATGGTTTTGTCCACACCATGTCCACACTAGAGGGATCAAAATGTGTCACTACCCATTTCAGGCTGACCTTGTTAAATGGAGAGCCTCAGTACAAAGTTAAATTCAAGCCGCTGTAGAATTTTTGGGCAGCGGTGGAGTCCTGCAGGTGATCACTGGAGCTGGACAGATCTGCTGTGTTTCCAGCCCCTTCACAAGACTGTATCTGTGTGCCTTTGCTTTCAGTTGGTATAGGTGGTATTGTCCTCTGCAAGGGAATTAATTCTTTCTGTGAGTGTGGTATGATGCTCAGAGCCTGGGGCTTTTGGCATAGCTGTGATATCCATTACTAGCTATATTGTGTTGCACAAACTGGTGGCCTATCCCATGGACATGTACTTTTGTCAAGCCAGATCAGCTCCTTTTCTTGTGCTGTTCCAAGACTTTTTAAGTTGTTTGGGTTTTGTTTAGTTTTCTTTTTTAAGTTGTTTTTTTCTGGTGTTTGTTTGCTTTTGCTGTGTTTTGGTTTTATTTTGTTTTGTTGTTGGTTACAGACCATATTGTGAGCCATGATGAGTTCTCAGCTTTTATACTGCTTTATCTTTCATAATAAAGTTCCTGTTCTCTCCATAGTCTCTGCTTCTCTTGCTGAACCACAAGAGGATGCTGCAAGAAGTGCCAGAGAGTAGGGGTAAATAATAACTTGTAAATCAATCCCAAAGAAAGTTGATTTCAGTTGTAACAATCTTCTCCACTCTCTTTTCTTGCTTCAAGGCAAAATGAAAGAGATCCACATCCCACTGGAAATGCTGGATACTTTTTGAAGGCACTAATACCATTTTATGGTAGCATCCTTATCTTGACAGCTTAAAGGAAAGACCTGAAAAGGTAGCTGTTGTATTACCTAGTATTCTTTGTACAGCAGCACAGGTTCTTTTTCTGTTTTCCCTGGTTTTGCTTGTAAAAGAATTTATCTTCTCTTAAAACGATACCAAAGATTAAGATAAACAACCAAAGATTAAGATAAACAACTCTACTTTATGAAACTTCTCTCTATCTCCCTGCAAGTCCCAGTGGGTGGGTTTACCCCAGATCTTAAGGCCATCTTGAGTTTTGCATGTTGTACAAACTATATGATCCCCTGGGCTGGAATACATTTGGGTGCTTAATATGAAAGCTGCTGTCTGCAGGTCAGGTCTGTGGCAGGAGAGCAGGAAGGATACACAGCTGTACTAATGACCAGCTAGATGCTAATGACTGTCTTTACCAAGTGGAGAGAATGATTCTTTCTAGGAGGTGAAAACACTTATTTGGGTGAAAGCAGCAGAAATGAGTCACCCCAGGGATGTATCCTACTGTATAGCTGAAATAGATACAGTGAGAAATCTTTTTAGCAGTTTGCTTTTACAAAGACAGTGGGGCTGCAGCTGTACTAACATCTAAAAAACATCAGTCCATGCAGCAGCATTTTGTGTAGTCTGCTTTTAATACTCCTCTGTGACAGTATAACAGATGCATTTCCTGGATAAAGTTGAGAAAATTAAGTGATGGGTTGACCCTGACTGGATGCCAGGTGCCCACCAAAGCCACTCTATCACTCCTTCTCCTCAGCTGGACAGGGAAGAAAAAAATATAATTAAAGGCTCATGGGTCTAGATAAGGACAAGGAGATTACTTACTGATTAAAGTCATGGACAAACCAGACTCAGCTTGGGAAAATTAGTTTAATTTCTTGCCAGTTGAAACTGAGTAGGATAATAAGAAATAAAACGAAATCTTAAAACAGTTTCCCCCCACCTCTTCTTTCTTCCCAGGTTTAACTTTACTCCCAGGTTTTTTTTACTGCCTTCCCATCCATTGGCGCAGGGGAATGAGGAATGGGGGTTGTGGTCTGTTCATCACACACTGTCTCTCCTGCTCCTTCCTCTTCAGAAGGAGGACCCCTCACACTCTTCCTCTGCTCTATTGTGGGGTTCCTTCCATGGGAGACTGTCCTTCATTAACTTCTCCAATATGAGGCCTTCCTGTGACCTGCAGTTCTTCAAAAAGTGCTCCAGTGTGGGTCCCTTCCACAGGGTTCAGTCTTTCAGAAACAGACTGCTCCAGTGTGGGTCTCCCACAGGGTCACACGTTCTTCAACAACCCATTCCAGCATGGACACATTTTCTACAAGGCCACAGGTCTTGCCAGAAGCACAGTCCAGCATGGGCTTCCCACAGTATCACAGCCTTCTTTGGGTTCATCCACCCACTCTGGCATGGGGTCTTCCACAGGCTACAGGTGGATATCTGCTCCACCATTAACCTCTATGGGCTGCAGAGGAACATCCTGACTCATCACGGTCTTCACCATGGGCTGCATGGTGAATCTCTTCTCGCACCTGGAGCACCTCCTCCCTCTTCTTCTTCATTGACCTTAGTGTCTGCAGAGTTTTTTCTCTCACATATTCTCACTCATCTCTCTAACTCCAGTTGCTTTTGTACATTTTTTCCCCCCCGTTGTATTCCAGAGATGCCACCACCCACCGTCGCTGATGGGCTCAGCCTTGGCCAGCAGCAGGTCTGTCTTGGAGCTGTCTGGCACTGGGTCTATCAGACATAAGGGAAACTTCTAGCAGCTTCTCACAGAAGCCACCCCAGTCACCTGCCTTGTTACCAAAACCTTACTGTGCAAACTCATTATAAAGTAATAAGGTTGCATCCCCAGCTAGTGTAAACTGAGGAATGCCATTGACGTCAAGGGCTTCATGTCAACTCGGAGCATATAGATATCTGTCCTCAAACCTGCTGCTGCTGTCTCAGTTCTCCAGGCATTATGGCTACACCTGCAAGAGGGCAAGGACCTGTTGAACTTGCAGATCACAGTTACTTGGTGTTGGAGGGATCTCAGAAAATTGAAATGAAAATGTACATAAGATGAAACACAAAAATCATAAACCCTTCTCCATGTACAAGGATAGATGGGTCTGGAGGGAGGCCTGTGTTTGCTGTTGGCGCTGGAAGCAGAGAAAAGCTTGGAATATTTCCAAGATCACTCTGAGCTCCCACAAAGCCAGCTTGCTGGAGAGACTTCAGCAAATGGAGAATTATGCAGTGTACTGGGAAAGACATGGGCATTCTTTAATTCAGCTGGTGTCAGCTACCCCCTAAGCTTCCCTGTTTTCACCTACACCTGCAGAGACACACCCTCTATTTTACCTCCCTAAGAAAAGTGGTGCTGAGCATCATATCCCCTTTCCTGTGCCATATTTACAGCAGAGATGAGCTGGAATAGCTGGGAGAACAGGTCATTTTCTCCATGCCATTCTCATCTTTAGTGCCCAGAAGATGTCAAGATCATGTTAGTCCAATCACCTGCTCCACTTGTTTTAGGAAAGTGGCTTTTGATGTAATGAGGGATAAATATCCAGCCACCTTTTTTCTACATTCATAAGCTGTAATTCTTGTTTTGTCACTTCCTGGGGTCCCATAGAGAGCACTACAGCCACAACATTACATTCTTCCATGAATCCACCTTCCCCCTTGTGACTGCAGCTGTTTCTCTGCTAATTACCCTGCCTAGCTCCATTGGTTGTGTGCTTCTGTTATTAAATAAACACTGCTGTTGTATCAGCCTCTGGTGAATTTCTGGAAGCAATACTCAAACAGTTGAAACATCCTGCTGCCTCTACCTCTTCTGGGTTAGATGTGGGAGTATGATTTGGTGTGCGCACCTTTTTTATAATAGCACATAAATATTTTTACAATCACTTCTGTAAGTGAAAGTTTGGTAGTGGCTTGCTTTTTTAAAAATTTATTTTGTTTTCTTTTATTTTATTTCTATTTTTTTATTTCTGTTGGCCATCTGTTCTTTGCTCCTGTTCAAACTTTCTTATTTCCTAAGGGTCTGCATTTTGTGTTAATGTTGCTCAGCAGGAGCCCATATTAGGGACTCTTCCCACGTATGCAGGCTAAAATTCAAACTGTATATTCTGTGTTTCCATAGGCTAAAGAATGTCCCTGAAAAGTTATGGGCTTCTATCATCATGTAAGTGGAGACGTATGCAGAAAAAGTCTTACAAACCCAACTCCTTATGGTTTCCACACCCAGTTTGTGTAGGCTTAACTCAAAAGGGCTTTGTTACCTCCTTTTCTCTTATGAGAGTAAAGTGCTCTTGGCTTTATCTGTCAGTGTTTGACTTTGGCTTTGGTAGTTAATTTTCCAAACACAGGGAACTGGGTTCAACCTCTGCAAATTGAACCAGCATCTGATAATTTAACCCAGACTGTTTTATACATCGTTGCCAGCAACAATCAACCTGCCTCTGGAATTTAGTGGGTTGCCCCAGAGTTATTGTGTAGTATGGCTGGTTGAATAATGAGAAAACATATGTGACTGTGTCCTCCTGAATGAAATTCATGGTTATTTGTGGAAGCACTGCAACTCATTATTCACCAATATACCAGTGGCTGCTGGGAATTTATGAAAATGTTTGCAAATTGTAAATGTTTCAAGAATACGCTCTGGAAATGAGTTATTTGCTATTTGTCATTCACTGGTCTCCTGGTTGGAGGCATATCTCACATACAAGTTTCAGTCATTGAGTCCAAGAACAAAAATTATGCCATATGACTATTTACACATCATGAGTGACTGGGCACCAAAGTGAGCCATTTGTGAACAAATTACATTTTGGAAATTATTTATCTGTACTAACTGGTAAAGATTTATAAACATGAGTTGAATCGTGCATGTTTGGAGCAAGTCAGTACTTTTCCCTGATGCTTTCTTCTTCTGTCCAAAGATCCCATTTTCCATTAAGATACATGATATATAAACACATAAAATTTTAGTCTCTTGCTTGTGCTATTGGGAGAAAAAAAAAATCTTCAAAATATGAGCAGGATATAACCAATACAGCAATGTCTTCCTGAGCCTACAAATAACCTCATCCCTGCAAGATATATGAATTGCCTCATTCATCTCAGCTGAACCTGATATCTGAAACTTAATGAGCTTGAGAATAATGACTGAAATATTAATGTTAGTATTTCAGTGTTTATTAAAGCCTTCAGAAAAAGTGTTCATGGGAGATGACTACATTTGAAAGACTAGGAAAACCTGGAGCAAGCATCAATTTACAAGTAGGACAAACCTGCAAGATGAGTGAGGCTTGGGAATGGTTCCTTCATTTGATTTTCCTGTCTTCAATCCATACTTATGAATATTTAATGCTTTGACTACTTTATGAATTATTCATCAACACAAGCACACAAACAGAGCAAAATTGGGAAAATGTTTGCTTTCATGGATTTTATTTAACCAATGTTTTGCATGAGACAGTACAGATCTCAAGGTGCATGGAGGGATTGCCAACAAGGTGCAGGTGCTGCAAGTCCCATGGAAAGTTTAATTTTGAATATTATTTCTCCTTCCATGAGTGGCTAGTGGTGACTTTTGTGCCCTGCATGACAGATCATTCAAGGAGATAGGTCTCATGCAGCAGGACTCTGAACCTGTTATCCTCTTCAGAGAGTTTTGCAGAGTGACATTACAAGAGGTGTCAGTTTGCTCGTGCATTTCTGTTGCAATGCAGTTATATCACGTGGGCATGAGGTGGGAATAAGTAGGAGTCAGGATATGTCTTACACTCATAGATGAGCAGAGATGTAGCTAGAAATAAGGCAAACATCTAATGCATCTTCTTTTCTAACTTATGAGATGGAGTCTGGTGCTGGAGATGCTGCTGCCACAACGGATGTTGCAAAAAGGACTCCTCCCCTTGCCCATGACTGGTGTATGAGATCGTGGCATGGGAGAGTGGCCAAGGCAATGAGATTGAGGGCAAGACACAGACCCAGCTGCTGGGGAAAGTGAGACAGGAGTCCCCTGTTAGAGGGCTATGGTTCGGGCATGGGATGTTGAAGCTGCAATAATGGGGCTGATGTTGGGAGGTGGCAGAGCTGTGTCTGAAGGAGCCGTATCTGCTCCTGTCTCTGCTAACTTATGTGTCTTCCTTCCCCAGCCCAACTGTATGATGAGGATAATGACAGTTACCCACCTTTTGGGAAAAGAAAGGAACAGGACTATGTGAAGAGAAAGCAAAAGAGTAGTCAGTCCAAATAGCAGTGAGCAACTTAGGAGGAAATCTGTTAATGTAGAAGTGAAGCAAAGAAGATACTGAAATCAGATGCTTGGAATATATAAAGTCAGTCAGAGTAAAAACTGAAATGCTGGAACAGAGAATTTACAAAGAAGAGGAACATCCTTTCAGGAGACAAAATGAAGAAGTGGATAAAAACTGGTAAGGCTTTTCTGTCTTTAAAGGCTTTGATTGCATAGATGGGTGACTGTTTACCCTGCTGTTGCCAGCTCCATTTCAGTGATGGCCACAACACTTCTGTGTGTAGCTGGGGAGAAAAATAAAATAATAGAACCATCTGGAAGTAATGAGTCAAGGATAATGTAAGATGACAGTAATTAATTCTTGAAATAAAATTCCACAGGAGGGGGAAAGGAAACAAGCAGAAGGAAGATTGGGAACTATGCCAGCTGGGAAGCCCAGAGAACAATTCTGGGAGTATGCAAACTTCAAATCCTTTGGAAATCCATGCATACACTTAGGGGAGGACCAAAGCTGGTCTGAAAGTTCCCCATATAACATTTGGGTTTGTGGGTGAAGTTGCCTGTTTTGCCTGGGATGCATCACTTATGTATAGATATCTGCCATGTTTATCATCTTCCAACAAGAGTGTTTGGTTGGTTGGTTTATAAAAGAGGGTTTGGAGGATACAGAAGCAGAGCATATTCTGGAAAATACTACACTGACAAATTGCCGAGCTCCCTGGTCCCAATCTCCTGACTGGTCATGTTACAGGTAATTTATCTTTTTTTTATGCTTTAATCAGTCTTATACACAGCCTATTTAGACCCCTTAAACTTAATTTGATTTTAATAATTGTAACACTTCTTTTTAATACAATTTTTTTTGATAACTGTCTTTTTGGTGGCAGCCTAGAGCTGCTAGAACCTCTCTAATGGGTAGGTATAGAGGCAGTGAGTAAGTCCAGCAAATCATAGTATCAGACTTTTCATGATTTTGAGTTTTTGCAGGATCACCGCCCATGTGTTCTACTTATAGTTAGGTTAAAAGCCTTCCTCTATGGCCTGAGAATGGTCAAAGCAGTCAGCGATTTCCATCCCTTTTAGTGATGACAATTTTGCCATGCCTGAATGTGATCAGTCCTGAAAGCTCTATCTTGAAGGCTTTACTATCTGTGGTCATGATCTGTGTTGCAGGTGCAATGATCCAAGTTAGTCCTTGTTTATGGCTTTGGGGTCCTTCTTGCTCTGACATTGTGTCTCCCTTTTCCATGGAAAGGGACAATGTGCACCTGTATACACTGAGGTCCGAATTCCTTCTGAAATGGGAAAAGTTCAAGGCAGCAGTTACAACTCTTCTTCTGGATTGTCAGGAAGGCTTGGGTACAATATTTATCGGCTTCAATATGCAGACCCCTGTAATTTGGATGAAAGGAGCCTCTCTGAGGGCTGGCAGCAGCAGCATGCTGTGATTTGCAATGCAGATCAGTTGCCAGAGGATGGAATTACACACACTTTACAAGCTATTTATTTCTAGCCCTCTGAAATCAAGCCTCGGAGCTCATTTGGTTTTGTTTTATAAGAGTAGCAAGAGGTCACAGAAGAGAAGACGGATGTTAGAAACAGCAGGAAAGATACCTAGGTTGTGTGTGTTCTGTGCAGTATGAGAAAGCTACCCCCAAACCCCACTGATGGGTGCAATTCATTTTCCTAGAACTGCTTAATCGACATTAAAAGGCATTCACGTGGAACTGTCAGGTGTATCATGTGAATGTCTCAGGTACCAAAGCCATTTAGAGGTCTTTGAGCTAAATTGCTCCTGGCTCATTTAGCTGCACAGTGCTGTGCTGCACAGGGGTCTAAGCCATTTCCATACCCTGCACAGTATCTAGTGTGCATAGGCCTGAAAAAGGTGCTGTAATCACTCAGCCCGGCCCTGGAGGAATTGACAGACACTAAAATGGCTCTGGTGCTCTAGGTCAACTGTTTCAGGTCAACCTGGCATCAGCATCTTCTCTGGTAGCCCTTCTCACTCTCTCTCTTAACCCTGGTGTTATGCTCTGCTGGGTTTTTGCTCCTGCTGCAGCACTGGTGGCCATAGTTTAATTTATGAGTGAAGAAGAAAGTGGGGTTGTGCTGTTCTGCTTCCCAAGGATGGAGGTGTCCAAAATGGATGGTGGTGTGTGCTGGATGGCTAAACAACCCTCACCTCAGCACAGGTCTGCAGAGACTGTAGGGAGCATGTCCAAGGCTAGATAGGAACATGGGCTCCATAAGTTGTTCTCCAGCTCATGCTCACTCAACAATCAACTTCAAATGATGAAGACAAAGATAACTTCGGGCCTTCTCTGTCAGCACTGTTCCCTGGGTTTCATTCCTTCAGTCAGAGCACAGCTTACTGTAATTCTCCTCATCCTGCTTTCTTGTTTCACTCTCTGCAACATGAGTCACACACTCCTTTCCCCTTTCTTTTCCGGGCTGTTTAATGCAAAGTTCTTAGTGTCAACCTAGAGACAGAAAATCCCTTATTCCTCCTCCAAAATAGTTGGAAATGTAACCTTATCCCATACAACCTCTTCTCTCAAAATCATCAAAGCTAATAGCAGCGTCTCTCCTGTGTCCTGCCTGCAGGTTTTGGTTCTCTGCAGATGGAGTTTTCATTTAATCAAGCTCAGACTGAATAAAAGCAGCACTATTAATTAAACAATGCCCCATCTGGTGCATTGTAAATGTCTACAACACTGGGAGATTAATATCAATTATTTCAGAAACTGGAGGATGTAAGACCTGCAGAGACACACTGTTTGGGTTGTGTTAGAAACCAGGCAGAGGAAGAGTATGGTCCTGTGGAGAGATCTCTGGATGGGAAGCAGGAAGCATCTGATCCTGTTGCCAGCTGTGACGCTGATATTTTTTGTGCAGCTGGACAAGCCACCCCTGGGAAGGTTTCTTCAGGTGAAATTTGAGGAGAATTTGGTGTGTCATGCCCAGTTGTACCTTTGAAAATACATCCTATGTTCTTGTACCCCAGAATCCCTCCACTATAAATGCTGTAATAATATTCTCCTTTCTTCAAAACATGCTTTAGGAGCTGCAGAGAGAAGTATCTAGAAGGACTAGGGGTAAAAATCTGCAACATCTGGTTTCAAATCCCTATTTGTAATGTCTCAGCTCAATGTGTTGTTTCCTGGTTCCAACCCAGAAACTCTCATCAGTTGGACAGTCCTTGCTCTAAGCTCATAACATGAACAATGCTGATTTGGAAAACAGATTACTTTTTCTGTAAATCATACCCCACCCTACTGGTGTGGCCAGAGATGTCCCAGTGTGCTTCTATAAAAGCAGGTATCCAGAAATCCAGGAAGGTTAATTGCTGTGGAGGCAGAGGATTGATTTCTGTCACATGTGTGGCAAGTCTGGCACATCTGGCACTGAAGCTGTATGGGTGGAATTAAATAATTGTTAGACATCTTGAACTTCCACTTTTGACTGTGGTGGCAGTGGTAGGTTTGTCAGCAGCTTAGTCATACCAGAGTATGTCACTGTATTTGCTTATGAGTGAATAAAGAAATGGGACCAGAATAAAAAAGAAGAAAAGAAAAAAAGAGAAAGAAAAGAAAAAAAGAAAAGAAAAGAAAAGA
>JAAGNO010018835.1:32673-83552 GCA_033439905.1 Ceryle rudis | reverse complement strand
ATATTTGTAAAACCACTTTTTATTATCTCTTGCAGCAGTGGCCAGGCTGAGTTCTAGCTGAGCTTTTGCCCCTCTAACGTTCTTTCCACACAACCTAACTAAATCCCTATACTCTTCCTGAGTAGCCCACCCCTTCTTCCAAAGGTGGTAGACTCTTCTCTTTCTCCTAAGTCCCAGCAAAAGCTCCCTGTTCAGCCAGGCCAGTTGTTTTCCCACCAGTTTGTCTTACAACACATGGGGACAGACTGCTCCTGTGACTTTAAGATCTCCTTCTTCAAAAAATCCAGCCTTCCTGGACCCCTTTGCCCTCTAGGACTGTACCCCAAGGGACTTTCTCAACCATTGCTCTAAACAGGTTGAAGTCTGCCCTTTGGAAGTTCATGGTAATAGTTTTGCTGACCCCCCTCCTTACTTGGCCAAGTATCCCAAATGAAGCCTATTTTCTGTTGCTTCAGCAATTCTTATCCTGTGTTAAGCCTTGAACTCCATTTTTATAGCAGAGACATTGGAAGGAAAAAACAATATACACTTTTTTTTTCCATTATACCATTATTATATGGAAGAAATTAGTTCCATATAACAATAAAAGTCATGTTTATTAAATATAATTCATCAGCTGTAAGCCCTGTGGTAGCTTAATGCTACATCTGGAATGAAATTTTAGTCTTGGAGACTTGATTACCTCTAAGTCCGTGGGATCTGCTAACTTTAACTAATAGGTAAATTGTAAAGATCTCAAGAATGTGAATTCTTCGTGAAGTGTGCTCAGTTTTCTCTGATTGTTTTCCATTGACTCTCACATTTTCCAAGTGAAAAGGGAACTGCATGAAAAGCATATTCCTTCTCCAGCTTCAGAGGTGTAAAAGTTGCTAGCAATGTACAGGCCTTTTTCACAGAAGAGATTTCTTGGATTTCCTGGAAGACCATTTCTATAGCTATAAGTACAAGGAAGCCCATGAGAGGGATTGCAAGGAAAATCCAAAGGTTTATTTCAAATTTTCTCAATAAATTATGCACTGAAATCAGTCATTGTATTAGAAGTCCTGACTCAGATGGAGCTGAGTAAGAGCCAAGGACAATTTCATTAGGAAGACAGGACTAAATGGCAATGACACTTCTCAACCCTGTAGGGTCTCAGTTGGCTAATTAGAAAGCAGCTGCTGAATTGTTTGTTTAAACTCCAAGCTGGTAGTCTCCTATCACACTCCCTATGCTTTCTAGGAATCACTGTCTGGAAAAGTGAACTTCCTGGGCAGCAAAGATGGCTTTCCAGGCACCTGCAAGCAAGAAGCTACTAGGGATGTGCTAGTACAAGGTGCAACTGTTAGAGCATTTTGTTCTACCTCACTTCTACCAGCTTTTCATGTGGAGTGTTGTCACCCACCCTTCTGTCCTCCCATGATTTTTCAGCATACTTTAATTTTAACCTGAGCTGAAACATCATTATTCCCAGTGAATTGTTTATTGTGATTCCAACCTTCTTTGCCGATTTTCTGTCTGTTTTTCTGGACTCTAATGATCCCTTAATATAACTTCTCCTACTTTCTCATGTTTGGATTACCACTCCATGCACCTCATCTATGAATTTAAATAATAGGTGATAGCAGTGGTGTGGGAAATAATAGATTCAATGTGACATAGCGTATTCTGTCCAGCACAGACATTTTTAGCCATTGCTGGCACTCCCTTCATTCCTTTGCAGCCCTTGATCCATTATTCAGAGATTGCAACATTACTTGTGAATTTTTATGTGGCAAATTTTTGAACATTACCTTAAATGTCCTCAGTAACCAGCTCCAGGAAGTTTCCCATGCAGCACCCTGGCTCTACAAGTATGGTCAGTTTTATCCCACCCTGCTGCCTAGGACCATCAGTCCCCTTGCTCCACAGCGCAAGACACCCAAAACTCAGGCTTTGCAACACTTAGTGTTGCAAGTCCTAGACTGGGGTTTGGTCTAGCCCATAAACTACCCTTTAGAACATTAAACAACTGATTTTGGAAGGCTTCTTTTCCAGTGACATGTATTAAGATTTCAAGATCTGGGAGAAGGATCTCCAAAATTTCTAAGCACCAAGCTGGAAAGACCAGAGATACCTTTTAAATACACTTCTTCAGGAGAAGCACAGTGAACACCCTCAACAAATTCCTACTTCCCTGTTATTTCTTTTCTTTTTCTGCCCCCTTCTTTTTGCTTTCTGAGAGATTATAAGAGAGGTTGAAAAAAGTGCTAATCTTGCTGAGGATTACACGAGGAATCTCTATTGATTTCCTCTTTTTCTTTTACAGAAATAATAGAAGTCTGCATTGCAGGGTTTTTGGAGCTGCTGAGATGATAAGGCACATTTTTCTAACATTAATTTTAAGGTCTTTGCTTGCATAAAATATTGACTTATCAGAGAATCTACAAATAATATACTTAGTAGAGAACATGTTGCATTTATAGAACTGCAAATCCTAATTAGTATATATAATACCTGAGACATATTAATGTAGGAAAAGGAATATTATTATCATTTTTATATAGTGCCTTAAGTTTATACAGTGTTATACAAATGGTGCATGTAGTCCCTCAGATGCTTACTGTACAGTGTGGTGTGTATGTCCTATTGGGCAAGTATTCGATTACTAGCAAGTGGTTGTAACTCTGTAGTAATATATGGGTTTTTTCTTTTTTTTTTTTTTTTTTTTCCTTTTTTATTGCATTTTCATGAGTTTTGCACTAGTTTGAAAAGCAAATCTGCCTCACCACCAGTCATCATTACTATGGATGGACAAGAGGTTGTAGGGTTGCACCTGGAAGAAATAGATGATCTCAGAATCACAGAATCACAGAATGTTGGGGTTGGAAGGGACCTTGAAAGATCATCTAGCTCAACACCCCTGCCAGAGCAGGATCACCTAGAGTAGGTCACGCAGGAACACATCCAGGCAGGTTTTGAAAGTCTCCAGAGGAGACTCCACAACTTCTCTGGGCAGCCTGTTCCAGTGCTCCATCATCCTCACAGTGAAAAAGTTTTTCCTAATGTTTTTGTGGAACTTCCTATGTTCCAGTTTACATCCATTGCCTCTTGTCCTATCACTGGACATCACTGAAAAGATCCTGGCTCTATCCTCCTGACACTCACCTTTTATATATTTATAAATATTAATGAGGTCACCCATAAGCATTTGTCCTGGTTTGAGTGAGAACAGAATTGATTCTGTTCAGTGGTTTTACCTTTCAGCTCAGTTCTACCAGCTAACTGCACTGTCTGAAGTTAGCAGCCTGTTTTCACAGGCAGTGTTAACACACTATGTTTAGAGTTACTACCAAGGATTGGTGTTCAGACTGAGGCCACTGCTGGATCTTGCGTACCATGTTGGGGGGTGCAGAAAGTAAAAGGCCGCATCTGTAGGGAGGAGTGGACAGGACAGGTGACCTTAAACTGACCAGTGAGGGATTCCATCCCATATGCATCATATTCAGTATAAAGCTGAGGCATCATAAGGGTCAAACTGTCTCTCAGCTCTTGCTCGCTTTTTCAATGGCTGGCATCTGAGGGGGACTGTCCATTCTGTCTTCAATCCTGATCCATGTGTTCCCAAATCCAGTATCAAAATCTAGCTCCATAACACAGCTCCCGTCTGCCACTGGGGTCAGTCTGGGACTTTCCCTATGCCTGCTCCACAGCATCAGTGGTGACAGTGATGTAATTCCTATCAGGGGGGTTGGGTTCAATACTGGTTTTGTATATATTCCGTTATTATTATTATTTTTCATTAAAGCTGTTCTAACTACCTTTTCTAATCTCAAAGTCCCTCTCCTTTATTCTCTTTCTCTTCCCCTTTGGGGAGAGAGGGGGATTAACAGAGAGCGTCTGTTACATGTCTAGCAGGCTGCTCTTACCCTAAACCGTGACAGCATTAGGCAAAGGTGTCTCACACTGCATGGGTAAGAGGCATGAACTCATGATAATCTGAATCTTAAAAACAATATGAAACAACACTGTGAAGCTTCAAACAATTTTTTTTATCAGTGTACCCACAGTCTCACATATTGATGTTGCATCTGAAAAAGGACCAAGATGGATACCTCCAGCCTGTGTCACAGAGCCCAAACCTGAAATCTTTGCTCAGAAATGGCAAATGGGGAATGCTCCTTCACAAAGTGACAGAGTGTTTCTGGAGATCAAGTGGGGAAAGAGAACATAGGGGGACTGTGGTCACCTAGCATAGCCCTGACTGGGCAGGTTGGAAGGGGTCTCATGTCAGTGCTGCTGACTGGAAACAAAAATTAATACAGGAAAATGGAGAAGGGCATTTCCACAAGTAGCAGAGAGCTTTGGTTGAAGTGAGTCATGGCAGGCATCTCATCAGGATGGCTGGCAGTGGTAGCATGTTGCAGTCTCTGAAAGGAGCCTGAAGACACCAGTGAGCTTGGCTCTTTCAAAATTCAGGACAAGTAGAGAGGGAAGGCTGTTTTGCTGTCTGTGGGTGCAGCATGGGTGAGTACATCTAGTGAACCCCAGCAGTGACTGTTAAGATTTGGGGGGCATCTCATAATGCTACATACAAGCAAAACAAATATTCAAAGTCGCAGAGAAGGGCATGGCCAGGAGAGAGGGTACCATGACCTCTCAGATGCTTATAGAAGAGGCCAATACTTGTTTAGGATAATGGTATGGTATGATATGGTATGGTAGTCCTTTCATTCCCTTGATGGAAGGTTTTGCAACAGGCAGATCCTCCTTTCAGTCCCCTCTAGGTACAAACAGGACCTGGTGCCTGCTGCCAGATTTGTCAAGGGTAGAGAGCAAAGATGGAGACTATTACAACCAACTCCTGTAAATACACCTCCTCAGACAGCGCTGGGTCATTGCATAGCACTTGTTATTTATGTAGATAGGAACACCCATAGAAAATGGGTGTTCCTGAATGTACTCCAAGGACCTGTGCAGGTCTTTCGAACCAATCAGATCCCTCTTCTCCTTTCCTGTCACCTAGTTTCCCCTAACAAAATCTGGACAGGAGACTGTGAAATAGGCTTCTCCTGTCCTTCCTTTCAGAGATACCACAGGAAGAGGGGTTTTCAGAAATCCTTAGAGTGTAATAATTTCAGGTCATTTCCTTTCAGGGAGGCACATACTCAAAGTAAGGGCTTGCTCTGGAAAGTGTCCTCTTGTTAAAGGGTATCTTACTTTCCTACCTGTTGCAAAAGGATCCCCTCCACTGCTTTCACCAGTGCATCCAGTACAGGAAGGGAAAAACTCATACATAGTGCACTGGAGATGATGACAGCATTGCCTGTCGGGCCTAGCAGTTGCCAGATTGCCAGAGGGGCTTAAAATAATTTGATATATGCTTCAGAAGAATGTGGGACATGGACTGGTATTCTGGGGGTAGAATTCCAGTATCAAGGTGTTCAAGAACTGGAAGACCTTGGTTTTGAAGGGCTGGTGGGTTTTTAATGCCCTTCTATAAAGGCAGAACCTGGAAAAAAAGTTGTAGTAGTGGGTCATACAGTGACCAATCTGCCCATCCTGGATAAGAAGGTAGTTAAAATGCATTCAGTAACTGTTCTCTTTCCAGGACTATAACTGGCAGGATGACCCCTCATGCCCCCAGATCTGGTTCTGAACACTATGAGACCATGAGGAGTACAAAACTGGGTTCCTGATGACTCTCTCCCTAGTGCACTGGCTGTTATATCTGTAGCTGAAAGGTTTACCACTCCATAAGGCTTTTATTCCTCCACTTCTCATTTTAATTAAAAGATTCCCAGTCACCTCTAAGGAATAAAACACCCTGTCATTTGGAAGCTGAGAAAGTCCTGAATGCTTAGAGCTCTTGGGATGCTTAACATCTGGGGCAGTCATTTCCCCAGCAATTTTGGCAGCTGTTCCATCAGATGTTTCTAGCTTCAAATTATATCATTCAAATGAAATATTTGGAATGTCTGTATCATGTCTTTTGCTCCAATAATAGATGACCATAGAGAATTAAGGGTGAAAGCTCACACTACTAATCCCACATCAGCTGTTATCATTCTCTTTTAACTTCCCATTAATTAGGTTTCTTTCCTATCAGCAGCTCCAGAGGCTGAGTCCAACCAGCTGAAAGTCACATTTGCCATAGTGAATGATGTGAGTTTGGAATTCAACATTAGTTTTCAAGGGAACTTGCCCAACTATTTCAGCGGGATAATAGTCAGCAGATTATTGTGAGAGATTTGCTGTTTACTGCTAGAACCACTCACCACTTTCAAGACTAATAAGTAATTGTGATAGCTATCAATACAGTTATGAGGCAGTCACAACATTAATTCCAGGAGAAATTGCCCATCCAAAGAACTTCTGAAGCAGTTAACCTTGAAATTGTGAAATATGTAAGAAAATTGTTGCTATTGGGGCATTATTAAAACTATTTATTACTACAGCTAAATTTAGATATCCCTTTAAAATGAGCTCATTCCCAGTAATTTTTCATGTGCTTAAATAAATAGATGCAATTTCTGAAACTCTTTAATTCAAACTACATCAAAGTGCAATCAGTTTATAAAATCCGTTCTTCATGGAGATTCAGCAGAGATATAATTTATGTCAATTTCCACACACAGTTTTTTATTGAGTCCCAGAAACACAGCTATCCACTGCTTTTAGATCTTCAGCAGCTGTCGTAACTCCTTTACAGCTCTTCCACTGCATGGAATAAATGTCCATACTGACTCATATTACCTACCCAGGTATCAAAGAAATTAATTAAGAAATAAGCTAAAAAATGAGACAATTTCCCACATATGAAAATAAATTACTGGCTTAAACTCAGAGAGCTTTGGCCACATACACAAGCGAAGGATACACAGGATCCAAGACTTCAGCCACCTCTGATCAGATGGGTACCTATAGAAGATGATATATCATATCCTAAGGCTTTTTCTGCTGTCCTCTGGATATGTCTGTCATTGTATGGTGGGAGGAATGCAGAAAACTATCTCCAGATACCTAACATTTAGTCAACTAAAGACAGCAGGATGAACCATATACATTGTTCAACAGATACATCGATGCATGAACACCTTTCTTACAAGGTGATTGGAAAAGTCAGTTTCTGATGTTGTAGATCATGCCTCACATTGGGTTCAACTCAAAGCTGCAGTGTTAGTTGATGTTTTCTCAGTGCATAAAGAGATGGAAATATACCCAAAGATAAAATTCACATATTAAGGAAGGACTTGAAATTGTTACATCTTCAGATTATGGTAGCTATTTTCAGTCTCTCTTAGAAAAAGGTGTTTGCTGGAGCAAATTATTTCACATTCAGGAGTGTAGATCCAATAAAACAGCATAACTGCAAACACAGACATCCCTAAGATGGTACATAATGGATATACCCTATGCAGCAATGTTATTAAAGCTTCTGTTGTACAATTCATACTGAGATTCCCTCAGTACCTACTGCCATTGGAATTGGCAAGAGAGTTCTAATTACAACTACAACACAAGAACTGCACATTCTAGCTATAAATAAGTGAAAGTCAGGCTTCTGGCTGTATTTGTTTACCTGGGACTTAGTCTGTATTCTGACAATGCGCTGGATTTCTAGAACACTTTGAAGATAAAAGCGGTCTGAGGAAAAATGTTAAAAAGCTTGGCAAGGAGGGGAAAAACACCTTGTCACCCCTTTCAGGTCCTATTTTGTCTGTCTTTCCATAGATAAAACAAAAAGAGAACCAAGATGCCAGCACTTGTCTTGATTGTATTATCATAAAATGGATTTATATCAAATACACAATAAAAAAAAAAAACATATTTTTTTTTATCTACTACACAGATGGTTGCATAATGTTATTGACATTTAAAGAAACTGAATTTTCTGTTCATTAAAAATGTTAGGGAAACCATTCTATCTAATATCCCTTTAATAAACTAATTTATTTTTCTAATGTATTCTATTAACAAACATCAATACATCAGCATTTTTCCTCTAAGTCAAAGCCTAGAAAGGCAAAATTTTCCAGATAATTGATGAACTATTTAAAAGTCATTACTAAGAAGAGGGCAAAGTGGAGTCATTCTGTAACAGTGTAAGGCTAAAAGTATACTGAATCCATTCTGAAGATGCAGCCAGAGGGCTTGCTTCTGTCTGATGTTTCATTACAAAGCCCTTGTAATGAATCACTGGGGTGAGACTTATCTCACCTAAAATCTGAATTGTCCTTTGGAGATATCTCATCCTTCATTGACTGTGTAAGGAATTGATGTTCCTACTGTAAGATGGGCTATTTATGGAAGAGTCTGGTTCCATAGCTGGTACCTAAATGATGTGGGAGGACTCCAGGGCTTTATGTTCTGGACCAACCATCTAATCAAATTGACTAACCGGAGTGAAGGAGCAGGAGACTCAGGAAACCATCTCACAACTCACAATAAAGTTCTGGTGTGTCATCAAACAGTTTAGCAGCCCGTACACACAGACTACATTTCTGCTCATAGCTCAGGGAATTTCTAACCTTTTAGTGCAGTGCTGTCTGACTTCTACTTGCTGTATGACACCCATATCTCTGAGCGTGTTTCAAGCTTGTACTGAAGGAACACACTCAAGGAGCTATATGTTTGTTCCCATTACTTGAAATGCACCATCCCTCTAGCAGCCACTAGCCAGATTTATTGGGTTTGGATGACAAGCTTTTTACAGTGATGGCTTCTGTAAGAAGCTGACAAAAGCTTCCCCTCTGTCCAACAGTCAATGTCAGCTGTCTCCAAGAGAGACCTATCTCTGGCCAAAGCTAATCACATCAACGACATTGGCAGTGCCTCTGGGATAACATTTAAGAAGGGTGAAAAAAACCTGTACAACACCAGCAGCAGCCAGAAAATAGGAGTAAGAATAAGTGAGCAGAACAATGCTGCAGACACCAAAGTCAGTGAAAAAGTAGGGAGAGGAGGTGCTCCAGGCAGCTCCAGGAGATTGTCCCCCTGCAACCCATGGAGGTCCATGGCGGAGCAGATACCCACCTGCAGCCACAACAAAGCAGGTGGATGCCTGAAGGAGGCTGTGAGCCCATGGTAAATCTGTAATGGAGCAGGCTTCTGGCAGCACTTGTGGCCCCATGGAGAAAGGAACCCACAGTGGGACAGATCTGCTGGCAGGAATTGTGACCCCAAGGGGGTCTCACTATAGCAGTCTGTTTCTGAAGGACTGCACTCCATGGAAATGACCCACACTGGAGCAGTCATGAAGGACTGCAACCCATGGGAAGGACTCACATTGGAGAAGTTCACAGGATTGACCCCATGCTGGAGCAGGGGAAGATTGTGAGGAGTCCTTACTGTAAGGAGGAAGGAGCAGCAGAGACATCATTTGATGAACTGACCCCAACCCCCATTCCTCATCCCCCTGTGCCACTGGGGAGAGAAGGTAGATAAACCAGCAGTAAAGTTAAGCCCAGGAAGAAGGGAAAGGTGGAGGGAAGGTATTTTAATATTTAGGGCTTTTTTTTTTTTTTTTTTCCTCATTATCCTACCATGATTTGATTACTAATAAGTTAATTTCCCCAATCAAATTTGTTTTGCCCGTGACAGTATTTGGTGAAAGATCTTTCCCTGCCCTTGTCTTGACCCATAAACCTTTCACTGTATTTTTCTCTCGCCTGTCCAACTGAGGAGGGCAGTGACAGAACAGCTTTGGTGGGCATCTGGCATCCAGCCAGGGTCAACTCACCACACCAGCTATTGAAAAGAAGACAGGAAAAGAGGGACAAATTCTTGGATATAGCAGAAAAGCTCAAAAAGATAGGGAGAATGAGGAGGTCCCTGAATAGCACTGGAAAATGCTGTAGCTGCCCTGCTGGGATGCCTTTGGGGTGACTGGGATGACTGCTGGGATGACTTCAGGATGACTTTCACGAACTTACAAAGTGTCAGTGTATTTCCTGTAATTCAAAGAAACAACCATTTCTAAGGCATTTAATCTCATTTTGTTATGTTTAATTGTATCTTAACAAAGGGATAACCACCGTCACCCTGCTTCTTTGGAAAGAAGAAAGGTGGTAGATGTGTCTTCCATGATAGTTACAATAAATGATGGTGAAGATGTGCTTCTCAGAGCCCTCTATGCAACAGAAGAGTTTTTTAGACTGGACCACTGGGGATCAGTATGGAGATCTAGGCTGACCTCCTGCATTACCAGGCCAGACATTCTACTTGGCATTCCATGCAGCTTTCTTATCTCTGATATCTGATCTAGAACATTTGGTTTAACAAGAGACAGACAGATCTTTATTAAAGGCCTGAATGGAAGAAAAACTCCACCAGGTCCTTTGAGAAGCCTTTCCATTTGTCATTAGACATATCTTTTACTTAATACCTTGTGACAAACTTCATCCCTTGCCTGAAAAATATTCAAACATCTATTCATTTCCCATGAACCCCATATGAATTTATGTCACCCAAGTGATGAATATGACAACTCACTTTTACTCCCAGAGAACACTGGGTGAATATTTTTTTTATGGTGTAAGACAGGGTTAAGAGATTTCTCATTGCAATACAATCTAGGTTGCAGTTTCTGCCAAAGCTGGGTTGTGTGAACTGGAATTCTTACACAGGGTTTTTAGGTCAGGGTAAGAAGCGTCCCAAAGGAGGAGGAAAGGTCAGTTCTTCTTATATGTAGATGGCTAGACTCCATTTTATAAAAGAGAAAGTTGAGAAATAAAGGAGCTTATTTTGGGATTGATTTGTAGAACTCTTAGATGGTGACTGCTGAAATCTGAGCTAGACTTGACAAGGCAGTGGGGAACTTCTGGCCTTGACCAGGTTTTTACTTTTATTTTCAATTCCTGAAGAAATTTTTTTTCCAGTGATATTTATTAGTTACCCAGTAAGACAACGAGGTTTTGGTGCCATCAGGAATTTCCTCCTTTATGGAAGTATTGACTTGATTCCTAAAGTGAAAGTTGCATGCAAGATTGTTTCATCCAGAAATGGCCAGGGGTTAAATGATGTGTTTATCATCTCTAAATCAAAGTATGTGGTATGACTCACCCTGGACAGTTTCATTGTTTTTATTAAAGGGTCTCCTACAAAGGTCACTTTTAACTACTAAAAATAAATCCATAGCCCAAAAAACATTCATTCTTCAGCAAACTGAGAAAATATAGTCCATTTCTGTATTAAAAGTACAGATCCGGGTCACTAAGCTAACCTACTTAGGGGATATTTTAGAGCTTCCCAAATGATTTGATGTCCTTTAAATGTCAATCTTATTTCAGTTCCACACATCAGAATAAGCCTTCTTACTTCAGAGGAGACTGCTATTTAGATGTTGATTTTATCAAAGTTTAACCAGCTTAACATTTCTTATGAGAAACACATAGAAAGTTGAGATGAACTTGACTAAGTGTTTAGCAGTAGGAGGAGGACTTGAGTAAACACTTATTTTGATCCCAAATGATACAACTGATAAAGACCCTTTGATGACATGAGGTGTAATTCTATCAAAACCAGAAAAAAAGAACTGATATTTTTGTAGTCAGAACTCTTTTTTTAAATGCTACTGTTAGTGCTGTTTTGAGACCAGGGTCTTTTTGAACTTGGCAAGGGGTAGGACCGAAGTAGCAACCTTATTTTCAACCTCATGCTCCAGCTCACAGGATGTTTTCTTTATAGCATGAGTGTCTTTAGACTTTGCCTTTCTCTTGTTGATATGATATAGAGTGGAGTCAACTGGGGAAAAGACATCCTAGCATTGACATTATGAAGTCATGCCAGCATGAGTACCGGTCTTCATCTAGGTTGGTGAGGCTGGACTATCTATCTTGGGTCATCATCTATGACTGATGGGTATAACTTTCTCTCAGGAAATTGTTTTCACTGACCAGGGGCTTGGCCATGACACTTGTGATGCTACAGTCACCCAGGCATCAAAGTTTGAGCAGCTTTCAGCTGGCCATTCTTCCAAGGGTTGGTATGGGACAACTTCTCCAAACATACTTACCAAGCTGGGCTCTGCATGGGATACTTCAAGAGGGCAATGGTGTTGCAGCTAATAAGTCACAGGAAAAAGTGTAGGAAATCACTAGAGAAACCTGAGTAGAAGTCAGGAGCAAAGCATGAAATAACACAGGAGGAGCAAGGCTTAGGTCTCCCTTTACAGGATTTCTTATTGACTACTCTAAGGAAAACCCTGACCTGTGCATCGGTTTCCTGCACCTTGTTTTGAAGTGCTGAACTTTCTCTCTACCTTGCGCAGAAAGTCTTTCATTTGACTTTGGGCAGACATGGTGGCAGGTACCAGTCTGAGGTATGTGTGTGAGCCTAGTTCCCCTGCAAAGTAAGAAAACTGCTTCCAGCTGAGTGGCCCTTGCCAAAATAACCCCAAAGATCTTAGTAAAAATAGTCCAAGTAGCTCTGAGCAAGGTGCTTTTAAAGACCCTGTCAAACCCCAGAGGATATATTTAGATACTACCAAAATCTGGCATTGTTAGGTTTCCAGGCTTCCATTCATACAACAGGAAGGACAGAACTATCCCTCCTCCCAACAGGAATGTGAGGAAACATCAGTGAGGTTATATGAGCTCAGAGCCCCTCATGAGGGAAGCCAATAAGGGCATGGGTGCAGATACACTTAGGTGGAACAGAGGACCCACTACGATTTTCCTAGTAGTGTCCTGCACTGGGAAAAGATCAGAGCCCAGACAGAACCCTCTGAACAGGGCGGCTGGAGACCACCATGTAGGGCTCTGCCCACCCCTTCTCTCCCCACAGAATGATAACCAGCTGCACAGGCTCTGTCTTCTGCTGATGGTACCGAGCAGCCACAACCTACTTCCTGTTTGCCTCACAAAACATAGGGCCACTGTGACAGTGTTTTCCCTGTTGATAATACCTCACCCTTTCTTTGTCTTTATGTCCCATGAAGAACAAGGACCATTACACTGAAAAATCAAATAAATTTCTGACCATGTGCTTCTAAGTGACACCGTGCTGTTAAATCTGAAATATAACTTTTGGAAAAAAAAGAAAACCAATATTTTTGGGGCAATGTGCATGAATAAGTAGTGTCAGGTAGCAATCTGAAGTGTGAGAGACACACCACTAATGTGTAGACTGATGTAGAGGTATTTCCTGGTGGGAGTGAAGGATAGTGCAGCCATGGTATTACAGGGGATTCTAATTAACTGGTGACATTACTGGAGCAAGACCAATAAATTCAGCCTTGTGCATTTTGGTCTAATCACATCTTCAGATAGAATAATAATATAATAAGCCTTAAGCTGGAATTGATTTTTTTTTTTCATACGCCACAAATTGAAATCAAGGCAAAAATGGTTGGAAATTATTTAGCAGTTACCAAGAATTAAGGAAATTCCTTTACTGTTAATCAAAGTGGATTAATATTTTGATTAGTATTGAGGAGCTATAATATATTTTATGCAGTTTATTAACTAAGCCCAGATAAGGATCCCTTTCTTAGGATGTCTGTCACTGAAGATGTATAAATTGCCTTCCAGTGCTTTCAATTTGTATAACAGCATGGTGCATCAGGATGCTATTAACAATGAACAAAAGAAATCTATTAATAGAGAAGCCTGGATGGTCAATAACTCCTCAGCATGTATGCATAGTAAACACTCACAACTCCCATACTGTCCGTGATTTGCTATTCTTTGGGTCTCTGGAGATTGTTTTCTGTAGATCAGATATCTGTATGTGGCCTGCCACAGTAGCAGAAGCCACCTTGCAGCCATTCATCAGTCCTAAGCATAGTGCCTCAGCAGCTCAGTATTGGCAAGCACCCTGCAGGCTTGGTGATCTCTCTGTTCAGGGGGTGAAAGTGTCTCCTAGAGTCTGTTGAGGTCATATGTAGTGTAGGCAATGTTGTGACCATAATCCATTCATAATTCCTTGATCCTCTTCAATTCTATCTAAATGCTTTTACTTGAGGTACTTTGTGCTCTTGTGTTTTGCTGCAACTAACCCAAACTCTCACCGTTTCCATGACATGTGCCTCTACACCTCTCCAAACAGCAGTGGTTTTCCTTAACCTTCCCTACTCTCAATTCGCCATCAGTTCTGCCTTCTGACCTTGTCAGAGAGTCTCATTAAGCAAAAGTGGCTTCTCTGTCTATTCTCCACAGGGCTATCCTCCACAGATCAGTTCTCCCAGACACAACCACTGAGGCTGGTCTTCCCTGAACTCTTGCCAGCCTGTTCATGTTAGGGAGACCTTGTCACTCTCTACAATTCCCTGAAAGGAGGTTGTAGCAAGGTGGGAGTTGGTCTCTTCTCCCAGGTAACAAGTAATAAGACAAGAGGAAATGGCATCAAGTTGCACCAGGAAAGATTTAGGTTGCACATTAGGAAAAACTTTTTCACTGAAAAGGTTGTCAACCCCTCGACCAAGTTGCCCAGGGAGGTAGTATAATCACCATCCCTGGATGTATTAAAAAGACACATAGATGAGGTGCTGCAGGACATCGTTTAGTGGTAGGATTAGTAGTGCTAGATTAATGGTTGAACTCGATTGTCTCAAAAAGCTTTTCCAACCAAAACAATTCTATGATTCCATGTTGATCCTGGCATGGGAACTCCAGTGTTGAAGAGAGCCACAGCCCTTTTTCACCATGCTGTTCAGCTCCATGAGGAGAGTTCCTTGAGTTATTTCACTCTTCCTTGTTCCCCTAAGTTTTGTTCTAACAGCCAACTATTTTTCCACTTCACTCATGACTGCTTTTCTCATATGAGACATATTCCTGGAGGAATAAGACTCATATAGTATTTTTTACTTGGAGACACTTACTTTTACAGGCTGTACACTCTTATCATGGTATTTCCTGTATGACTCATGCCAAAGCTGCTGCTAGTGGTGAGACTGTAGTTGTAACCACTTAGAAATTATAAAGCTCCATACCTGTTATCACACCTTTCTGATAATTAATCTCTATTAGTGGTTAGTGTTGAAGGGATTGCAGGCCTATGAAATCAACTTTCACAATGACTTTGACAAAGTGCCTGATCCATTTTTACTACATGGCCTGAGCCTCTATCCCAGATGTAGGAATGGAGTGGTCAGCCTGCTAAGACCAGATCTCATCCTGAAACCAGGCCTTCCTGAAGCATATATTTTGTCAGAGGTTTTCTTCTCACTTACCTGAATGGCCAGAAGAAGCTGAGTGACTTTTTCTAGTTGCATTCCTTATTCAAAATGGTCTCCTTCAGAAGTTTTGGACATTGGCTTTGCTAGTGAAGAAAGTAAACATGAAGATTTAACAAAATAGAACATCAGAATTAGTGATTTGCAGATAATACCAAGCTGAGTGGTGCAGATGATTCGTCTGGCAGAAGGCATGCCATCCATAGGGACTCTGGCAGGCTGGAGGAGTTTGCTCATGCAAACCTCATTAAGTTCAATAATGCCAAGTGCAAGGTGCTGTACATGGGCTGGGGCAATATCTAGCAAGGTGATGAAGAGATTGAGACCAGCCTTGTGGAGAAGGACTTGGGATACTAGCGGATGAAAAAATCAGACAGGAGATGGTAATGCATGCTCACAGCCCAAAAAGCCAATCACATCCGGGGCTGTCAAAATAAGTGTGGCCAGCAGGTTGTGGGAGGTGACTGTCCCTCTCTGCTCTGCTCTTCTCTCATGAGACCCTACCTGCAGTGTTGTGTCCAGCTCTGAGGTCCCCAGTGTAAGAAAGACATGGATGTGTTAGAGCACGTACAGATGAGGATGACAAAAATGGTCAGAGGGCTGGAGCACCCCTTCTATGAAGAACGGGTGAAAGTTGGATTTGTTCAACGTGGAGAAGAGCAGGTTTTGAGGAAAATTATTGTGGCCTTTCAACATATAAAGAGGGCTTAAAAGAAAGACAAAGAGAGACTTTTTACCAGGTCCTGTAGTGACAGGACAATGGTTGATGGTCTTAAACTAAAAGAGGATTTAGATTGGTCATAAGGAAGAAAATTTTTATGAGGGTGGTAAGATACTGGAACAGGTTGCCCAGACAAGTTGTGGATGCCACATCCCTGGGAGTGTTCAAGGCAAGTTTGGATGGGGCTTTGAGAAACCTGATATAATGGATGATGTCCCTGCCTGTGGCAGGGGGGTTGGACTAGATGAGCTTTAAACCTCTTCCAAACCAAACCATTCTATGACTCTATGAACTATAACTGGTCTGGATTTTCAAGGGCACTTTTAGATCTAAAGTGCAGGGAGATGCCAAATGTTATTTTCAACATCACCTAAACAAGATACTCTCTAATGTCAGTGAAAATTGATTCTTTGGGCAGACTATATTTGATGTTATTGAATCATTGGATAAGGAGGAGAGAAAAATGTCTCATGGATCAAGACACTTCAATTGAAGGATTTTTTTTCCTAGAAGTGGGCTGCACCTGCTAGGGTCCAAAATATTTCTTACCTTCCTCCACTCTTCCAGCATAACTCGACTTTTCTCTGCTTTTACATAGAAGCCTCATCAGTATACTTGAAGACTGTACCTGTTAAGTGTTGTCTGTAATCTGACAGTTTTGGTGAATTCAGAAGACCAACCGGGAAGGAGGCACCAGCCCCTTGTTCTGAAATTCCCATTGCATGGAGTTCCTTACAGGTCTTAGGTGTGGGTTTGGTCCTGTGCAGCCTGGTCTGACTCTATGTAATTTTAGACACAAAACAGGCTACATGATTCTCAGCTTGGGCACAATCAGATGACAGAACCAGATCTCCAGGGAAACTGAAAGTTATAAACTTGAGTTGTGTGTGGACTGAGTCAGGTAGAATCCTGAATGGCAACTTTCAGGAGGGCAAATCTAAGCACAGACCTCTTGTTCTACTTCCAGTGCCTAAATCTTTGTAAAACAAGGATCTTAGGAACTAGACAATAGTACAGTGTCTAGCTTTCAAAGCAGTGTGTCCAGTGCCACACCATGCACTAATTATTAATTTATGTGTTTATACAAATTTGGATGTATCCATATTAAGCCTAACTGTGCATCTTGTTTTCTTATTTCCTCAGAGTAATTGTGATAAAAGCAAACTGTGAGTGAAGGTCATCTTCGTGTTAGCCACGTATGCTTGCACCTTTGCTCAAGGGCTAATAGAAACATCTGCAGGCTGTTTTCCTATTTGAGCTGCTAAAAGATGTATCTGAGATGTGGGATATAGTGCCTCTTTTTCTCATCAGCTTCTCCAGCTCCCATCAGCTATCCTATCAAATTTATTTCTGTTTGCTTAAATCTTTCTATTGTAATCTCATGTCAGAATAAATGCAGTATTTCAGGCGGTTCCTTATATGAGAATCATAGCCATGTAAAAAGTACATAACAGATGATGGCTCTATATGCTGTGCTAAAAATTATATTGGCCTCTTTTGATTCTCTTTCACATATCAAACTTTACGGCAAATTCAATCAAGTGTTTTCAAAAATACTAAAGCAGTGTAAATAGATATTGACAGAAACATATCTTAGAATAAATAGAGCTGCTCGAAAAAATAGTTTTAGTGTGGGAGAATTACTATCTTACAAGTAGACAATTTCAACAAAACAGACTGCCATAAGCAAATAAATTTATGTGTAATTATTTGTGTGGAATGTGAATGGAAAGAATAATTGGAAACTGGGTGCAAAAATATATAGGGTACATTTAGATGTCTCAGGAAGAGCTGTTTCAAATGTAAGAAGGAAGTAGCTGTTTTCATCTTCTGGGGGAAACATCCTGGAAATACAGGCAAACATGTTTGGTAAAAAATTTCTGTGTTGTCGGTGCTGCTCATGCCATTCAGCACTGCTTGTTCATCTGATTGCATCAGTGGTTCATTGTCCTCCCAGGAGCAATTAGAAGCCCCAGGGACACTAAGGGGAGATGAACCATGGAGATCTTGCACAAAATGGGATCCCTCCTAAGATCTATCAGGTATTTGTGCAGTGCTGCCTGAAAAATTACAGAATTAATTCATACTTTACTGATGTTAATTAGAATCCCAACTATCATCGATTAGTCAGGTAGATAACGGTAGTTCAAATAACTGATTCACCTACTGTGTGAGGTGCTGGGTCCCTCCCCACTCCTGCTTTTGACCATGACTGTTTGGTAAGAGGAACAAAACATAGCATTTATTCAATTGATCATCCCAGCATGTTTTCCCTCTTTCATACTGCTTCTTATTCAGCTGCTCTAACAAACTGTGATATATCAACAGAAATCATGGTCTCACGTATGATATCTACTGACAGACAGACAGGATAAATAATATTATGGAGGATTTACCACTGAGCACTAATTAACAGCTGAATTATCTAGCTGAAATCAGGTGACTGCTACAGACAGCGTCCCAGGACACCACTTCCTTTCAACCACTCTCTGATTAAAGATTATCAGGCATTCTGACACAAGAAATAACAATGTCAAATGACATTTCTAGAGATAAAAAAAACCCTCAGGAGGTCCAGTTATTCTCTTCATGCAGAGACAGCAGCTTTCAAGTCCCAAGGGAAACAAATGGGAGGAAAAAGCCACTATCTAGGGACACCATGTCAAAACCCCAAACCAAACTGACTGCAGGTCCTTGTGTACCTGCCCTTTATCACTGATGAAGGGTTCTTGTCTCACAGCAGCAATGGCTGAACATCATCTGCTGCTGCTGGTGTTAGGGTGTTACTGTGCCCACCATCTAATTTCTTTCTTCTCCTCTTTCCCTTTCTGCCCTGACCAATTCTCAGACATCATCTGTCTGAGGAAGATGTCTGGTATAACTTAAGGTGTTCAATTCTGTTCTGGATCTGATCTCACCTACTGTCTTTTGTAATGAGCAACATGCAGGGGAAGTTATTGCAAAAATTGCATCATTCTTGTATGTATAACTTAAGGTGCGCAATGCTCATCAGGATCTGGCAAATATCTGGCACTGCTCCAGCATGGGAACACTCCAGCACTGAATTCACACAATTACCCCTAACAAGAGGATCCTCTCTCTTCTGGGGCTGGGTTGTAATTATGCAGTTTTGTGATGCACCATGCAGACTCAGTGACTCATGACAGTGATGTCTCGGGAGTCTCTGGACCGTCCGCTTTGTAAGTGGTCATGGGAAGCTCTTGACTGTTGGAAACACCAGTCACACACTATATCTCTCTCTAGTTATCCTGGTCTGAGCTGGCCAGCAACATTCTTGTTCTGCTGTAGGAGAGATCATTCTTTCAGATTAGTGTTAAGAAGGATTTTAAAGAAAAATCAAAAAAGATCTATAAAGCTGTGAGAAAGTGATAGCCTAGAGGCTCAATTCCAGAGCCATCAATCTCAGCTTCAGCTATACCAGATGTCAAAAATAATGGGAAGTAACAGATTCCCACTGGAGTAGTGTATTATACATAAATGTTTCATCTTGACCAGAAGTCAGAAGATTATTGAGTTGAGTTGGATTTACCACCTCCATTCAGTGACAGCCTGTTAAGTCATCAAAGCTCAAAGAGAACATAGTAAAAGAAAGACTGAAGACAGATGTAACAACAGGAACAGCAAAATATTGGTGAGTTCATGGTGCTTACCTCTGATCTCTAGCTTGTTGTGTCCATCTTACGGCATATCCGTCTTCAGCACTAAAAAGAAACAAAGAGACGATAATAGTAATTGTTTCTGTGGGTCATCAAAGGAATTCAGGGAAAACATGTTGAAGCCCAGCTAGCTAATCTGAACTGCACCTAGATGTCCCAAGCACTGTTGTAAATGTCCCAGTAAAATAAAGTTTTCCCAAAAAGATCAAAACATCAGCTGATCTACCAGCAGTCATTTGACACTTCAGAGATGAACAAACTTTTGCAGAAATGCAGTGTTTCCAGTAATCCCACCTGTCCAATACAGGGGTGGTCTGCAGCTCCAGGACTTAAAAAAAAAGAAGGAAGGGATTATCTGATAGGGAGAACTCAGATAACCCCTGTTCAGAGGTCCTCTCAGATGATATAAGTCTTGATGGACCCACAAGGAAACCAGTTCAATACTGTAAGACTTTATTTCAGGGTATGTGTCTCTGGAGCCCCACAGTAATGACTCATGTAGGACTGTATCTCAGAGTTGCTCTCTCCAGGATAATCAGCAATAAAGGAGGTGCAAGAGCATCGGTGTAAGTAAGTACATGAAAGTCCAGAAGCCTGAATTTAGCTGGAGATGTTGAGCAGAGAATCGAAGGGAGGAACAGACAGTCTGTCCACTTCACTGCAGCTTGTATCAATTACACTGAGCAGCTACCAGGAACAGGTACTGTTTTGTTAACACTGCATATTGTTGTTGCTAAAGTGAATTTTTCTCTGCATTTCTGTTTTGCAAGACGCTAGTTCAGTCAGAAACCAAATTCAAAAAAAAACCCAACAGTTCCTGTGAAGTGTAAATCAGGGGTTTGTGATTGCTCTTCCTGAAGTTTTGTAGACCAGATCTCTGCACATTTTGTTGTGATCAAGAATTTCTGGACGTGAGCTTTGTTTTTTTTGCTTTCAGTCTAGTCTGTACATCTGTTGGTCTCTCTCAAATTCAAATGATACCCTCTCACTCAAAATAAGAGCTAAGGCTTCTGTTTCATGTATGAAGAAAACCACACTTGCTTTGAATTTCCAATGTAGGAGTGGCCTTACCAGACTTCCTGAAGTCTGTATGAAACTCACTTCGAAGTGCTTCCACTGAAAGGCAAGAGATGTCACAGCATGCCGGCGACAAGTGCCTGAGGAAGGAGGGAGCACAGCTACTTTGAGCTGATGCCCACTTTCAGAAGGAAGAGGGCTTGGTGCCTCCCTTAATGCCTTACAGTGTATATACTAGCAACTCCTTTCAGGAAGTCTGTTGTCATCAAGCTCTTTTTCTCCAGGGAAACTGTTTCTTCACAGCTATACCAAGGTCCCTGCTTACTGCCTCTTCTTACTCAGAGTATATCTTGTGCACAGTGGGGAACAACTTCAAAGGAATCCTTCTTTTTAGTCTCCTTTTAGTTTTCCAGGCAGTCCTTCTACTACCTTCCACAGATCCAAATGAATGGTTCAACACTGAGTTGAGCTGCCTGCTGCACTCTGACCTAAGCTGACTTGTGTCTTCAAGCTCACAGGAAAAGGTTGAAGTTTATGCCTCATTGAAAAGCAAATGGTTACAGGCTGTTTAGCAACCAGCTGCATTCTGCTTCTGGTTACAAGAGAGGTGAAATGTGGAGTCACCCTGTAGAAGCACCAAATCCAGGGCTTGCAAAATCTGCACTAGTGATCCTCAAAGTTATCACCCTTGTTCTGAACCAGATTCACGGAGAAGGAGATGGTGACTGTTAAGAGAATGAACTCAGTCTTTCACCTTCATCTGGTATTAGGGCAGTAACAATAGGAAGAGAGAGGAAAGACCCAGCCTGCAGAAGGAAGCACCTCAAGAGCCATCTAGCAGAAGATGGAAACTTTCCACTGTGTCCCTGGGAGAAATGGCAGAGGGAGGCACAGAGGGAGGCACAGAGGGAGGCAGCAGGATTTTTCCCCCACTAAACACAGTGACTCCAGCCTGCATTGGAAAAACTTGTGTGGACACAACAATGTGACCACTTCATGTCAGAGCCATGTCATGTGAAACATTCTCCAGATCTGTCCCAGGGCTGGCTTTGTTTCAGGCAGGTGAAGAAAAATCTACCCAGTGATGACATTGCCTGTAGTACAATTTGACATCTGCATGAGTTTGATTCACCCATGGGCCTTGCCTTTGGGACACATGCATTTGAGGATCAAAAGCTAGCTGGGCTGTGGGGAGCAGGTGGTCAGGGCACCATCGCTGGTTTGCTTTTAGTCCTGTAGCACAGGAACAGGCAGTCTTTACCCCACTGAGTGGAAAACGCCACCACAACACATGATGTTATTGAAGTGGGTGTAGTGTTTAGACATCATTGCCTTCTGAATCCTCTATAAGAGAAGACACACTGTGGTCTTCAGTTTGGCAGATTAAAGCACAGGCCCTGGTAAGCAAGTTTATCTTACAGTGTAGGAGCTCAGTCATTGCTTTGTAACAGAGGAAATGGAGAAAAATTTAATCCTGGCTCAGAAATGCCCTCCGCCTGTCATCCCAGGGACTCAGGCCAGCCCTTCTCACCTGGGCAACTGCTAGTCAGGGCCTGAGGAAGGCTTGACTGTCCTCCATGGATATTTACAGAGAAGACATAGCCCCTCTTCTTCCCCACTTTGTGCTTTCCCTGGCCTGGCCTGTTGCATTACTACAGGAAGGATGTGATGACTCAGCAGTATTTAGTGACACAGATTGTCCCCTCGATAGTTACTTGTCAGCAGATGCTTCCCAGAAGCTGTCCTATGACCTGCAGCTGGCAATAAGCAGTCTTCCAGATGTTCCTTGCAGCTTGGCAAGAAACATGCCAATATATTGAAATTTCCTAATTAATTATGGAGTCCAACAGCCCAGGAACTTACCTGTAGAGGGGGGTTAATTGCTTTCAGACGTGCATAGTCCTTCCAGCTGTACTTCCTCAAAACTGCAAGTGAAATCTTACATGAGTTTATCTGTACTATGAATAAGATTAAGTTGCTGGTTACAAAATTGGAAGTGCAGCTGTAAAAGAGGAAAGTAATAAGAAAAAATACAATCTCAGAGCCCCTTCACTATTTACTCAAACTTCTTTCCCTACTCTCCCTGGGTTTCCAGAAATTAAATCAGAGTTGTAGAAGGTGAGGCCAGCTCTGAAAGCTGGTCCCTTCCTTGCCATTATAGTCACAGTTTTCTTGATGCTGTTGAAGGCAAATGAAATTCCAAAGTGCATTGAAAGAAATGCATCTCTCCTTGTCTCTTTTCTTTGAGGGAATCTGTATGGGCTTCAGCTTGTTGTGAATTCTTGATGTCTGAGACTGCAGATGAAGCATCCTTAAGCTTCTCTGAAACCACTGCCCTTTAATATTTAAAAGGTTTTAAGGAATGCTGACTCCTCATTTCTGTTCACCTTTTTTTTTCCTCAGGAAGGCAATTGACTTGCATCTGTATCTGCTTACCTGGGTTCAAAACCATGTGCCAGATATATATCACAAAAATGCCAGCAGCCTTTTGTTTTGCCCTGGGGCCATATCTTGCACCTTTACCAAAGCAGATGTCAAATCTGAGGTGGGCTTGAGTTGCCTGCCCAGTACCTGTGCTGTCAGCTGTTGAGGTACAACCAGGAAAGGCCTTTGAGCTGTAAGAGCCAGCCTGGTTTTAGGTGATGTGTAAATAGGATGTCTCTGCGGCTCCTTAGTACTTTTATTTCACGTGTTCATTGGAAAATTAATTGCTAAGATTCATTTTGTAGGACTCTGATGCATGCAGCTGCCTGAACACTCTCCTCAGGGTGTTTCCCAGGGCATTGGCAGCAGGATGCCTTGATGAGACTCTTCACCAAGCCTTGCTGACACCCCTTGATGGCATTTTCAAAGAGATCTTCATATATATGATATATGATTCAAAAATTATTCTAAATCTAGAGGATTCCCAAGCTCTGTAGAACAATTGCATGATGATGAAAGAGCTTTTAAACCCCTCAAATGTTTATTTTATTTTTCTGTGGTCATAAAATGAAATGTGTTTTATTCACATCCAATAGCCAGTGGGTACAGTTTATGTAATAAAAGATGCCACAAATGGAACTCTAACACCAGCATTGAATTAGAGCATTTTGTCATTAAATTGCTTAGAATTGTGTTTAGTCACTTGCTTTTAACTTGGATAAATTAGTTCAGCATTAGTTTCCACAGTGAGATTCCCATTTTCTTTCCCTGTGTTTGATACCAAAGTTCTTCAAAGCATCTTTTCCTAGTAAGATACAGTATCAGTGAGGAGACATGCTGTTCCCCAAACACAGCTGCCTCTCATTTCCTACACAAAGTAAGTCAGAAAGAATAGTTCCAGAGAAGTTCGCATTTCTTATTTAGCATGCATATCTCATTTAATACCAATGTCAAAAAGTATTAATATGTCAAGAATGTATTTTATTCTAACAGGAATTACTATTTTATTGTTGTTGTGATATTTATGAATTAAAATAGTTCTGAGCACCCCCTTGCATTAAAATGTTTACCTTGCTCAGCAGCAGACACGACGCAGAGTGTGTTGAGTAAGAGGCTTTCCAGTACCACAGCAGGTATCCTGTCATGTTCTCATGGCAGGAAGATTGGTTTAACCTCCTGTTTTCTTGCAAGTCACCACTGAAACCTTATGAGGGGGCTGTGGCAGCTTAAATCACCTCCCTCCCCATCACTGTATCACACATGGGTTTATAACAACTGGCAGCAAAGGTCAATGAGATGTGAACCCTGATTACTGCTTGGTTGATCTTTTCAAGCGGCTGTGCTGGAGACTCTTAGTCAAATATCCTCGTTACTGGGTGCTTTTCTGCAGTGATGATGCTCAGCCTGTAACCAGTAATTCGTTGCTGTCCTCAATATATTCTCTCCTTTGCTACTTTACATCTTGGGTCTTTATTCAACACATCACACAGAGAGGCAGAGGTTCATTGAGACAAATTTCAATATTTTACTTGTAGTGTCTCACTTTAGATGCATGTTGTATGCAAGGTTCATGGGCTCCCCCTTTAGTCAGTGAAGAGAAATTGGCACTTTCAGTAGAACAATGAATTTGTTCTTCAAATGACCATCAGCCTTGGCCCAAGTAAAAATGGGAGTACAAAGGGCTACTTACAGTTTGGTCTGTCAGGGTTACCACTGCTGGACACCCCAACCAGAAACCTCTTTTCAGACAACTGTGTGTCTAAGCACAACTCACTACTCCTGTGGTGAGATACAGGTGCCAACCTAGAACTCAGGGCTGGATTATCTCTCTGGTCACACATGTTTTAGGTAAGCCTCAGATTCTGTGCCTCTGTCTCTGTGTGGATGGAGCAGTGGTGCTGAGGGGGAATAAGGTAGGATGTAAACACATCAGAGGCTCTGCATGCTCATTCCACCGATTAGGATACAAGGTGAACATGATGTCATAGCTTTGCATCCCAAAGCAGTAGAACTGGAGGAAGTCAGCTGGAATGTAGAGTTCTGTGGGAAAGGGGTGGTTGCTTAGCACCCTGCCCATTTCACCAAATCATAGCAACAGATGAAACACCCAGGGAGAAAAGGAAGATATTTTATTTATTCATAATTTACAGGGCTACAGGGAGGAGTACCTGGGTTGTTTTTCAAATTATAAAAATATCATTTCCCGAGGTAATTTTGTAAAATGTTGTGCAGAGAAATCCTGACTCTTACTTGAGAAGTTAAAACTGCCCAAAAGCCCACTGGGATTGTTTGACTCCAATAGGAAATATGCTTTTACTGATCATGATGTAAAAGAGATCTGTGTCTGCCCAGTACCAGAGTTTGGGAGCACCCTGAGAACTGGAGCAGCTGGTATGTGTAGCTGATAGAGACAGTCAGTGCTGATCTGACACTTGGAAACAGCACACAATCTGGGATGAAGGTGACCTTCACACTCAGCCTGTTAAATGTAGTTGGTCTTATGGGGGATCATCACTCTATGACAACCACTGCTTTCAGATGCATCGTCCTTTTGAAAAGAACTCTTTCTCTTTTTGGATTTACTGACTTACCAGTGCAATTCCTTTCTCCTGATTTGTGTCACAGTTGGTCATGCTTTTTTTTTCCATCATTATCTTCTGTGCAACTTCAGTAAAGAAGAATGCCCCTTCTCTGGTCCTGTGAAAGTGATCATTCCAGCACATGGTTGGGAGGCCCCGTGGGCAACCCAGGTTTGGATGTTGCTGGTCTTTCAGCACCTACAGCCCAGGAGAGGTGCCCCACTGACACTGCATAGTGAATCCTCATAAAGTGAGCATGCATCTTGGGCTGAAAGGGATGAGGGAAAGGGATGATAAAGGGTATAAAGATCCCATCAACACTGCATCAGGTTAGAAATGAGCACCAGACCAGATTTGTGCTTTGATCCATACAGGATCCTAATTCACAGAAACCTCTCCTGGAGAGAAGTGCTGAGAATTTCCCTTTGTGGCTTTGGCACAAGTTAGGTCTGCTCTGTCCATTACCTGTGGTGTGCCATAGGACAGCAGAGGTAGAAACCAGGCAACATTCAAGATTAGCATTCTGTGAACAGTGATCCTCTGTTACACAGCCTTAATCTCCAATGAGGAAAGAATACTTAGACATACTGGTGAATTTAGGCCTTTGTGTCCATCAGGAAAACATCTCATAGGTCTGCTGCATGGTTAAATACACAACAGGCTGTGAGACACCCTAGATGCTGCATTAGTGGATACCAACAGCTGCCTGAGCTGGGTAGATATGACCCATGACAGAAGCCAAATGTTATGTTGATTGCAGACATAAATAATAGAAGTCCCTTGAGGATTTATAGTGAAAGTGAACAGAAAATTTCACCTGGTGGTACAATTTCCAATCAGTAGCCAAAGTTATGTGCTGTATCCTGGTTTCCAGTTATGCTTTCAGCATATATTTATTAATGTTAATTAGCCCAAGTTGTTCAAATGTATCTGCTAGAAAGCAACATCAGCATATCTTATACTGATTCATTTCCCAAGAAGGACTCAATGCAATACCTGAGAATAGTCAAGCTGGGTCTGTAATGAGATCTTTATTATTCTAATAATTATCATGGATGTGAATAATACTCTTCACTCAGAAAGAAATCTTATTCGTAAAGGATCCCCACAGGCCTTCCAATTCTCTTTATTTCTAGAGTACATCTTGAAAAGACCAATGACTCAGTCCATATGGGCTGCACACCACATGCAATGCTAAGAGATAATGGACCTCAGGACCTTTGCAGCTGACCAGTTCCTTCAAAAGGTCTTCTGAGGAAAATGACCTTTTATTGCCATTCTAGCAGCTTTTTCAAGAACACAGGGATCACTGTGAGTCATCATAAAATTGTATTTATACATCTATTTCACAAATAATTCTCCTTAAAGGTGTTAAAGATCTGTCCAGAAAAAGCCATAACCACCTGTTCTCCACTGGAGCTGTTTCTTTCTGCTACAATATTGGTAATAGTGAGACAACTCCATCTAAGTTTGAACCACATTTTGAAGAGCTCACCACTGCATACAGACTGTCACAAGGAAGCCTTTACTAAAGAGATCCACAGTAACAGAGCAAGCACTGGGAGTCCTGTTTTAATCGGATTTCCACCACCCGTCATAAATATAGTATTAATCAGTATTACAGCTTTTCTTAGAAAACTTTTCCTGTTGTATAGTCCCCATTTTCCACTATCAGTCTCACCTTTTAACTTTAAACTGTCAGTCATTAGACAAGACTAAACAGTTTTGCTCCTTGCGTGGCTATTTAATCACTCTTTGGCCAAGCCATGCATAATTTAGTTCTCTTAATCTTTCTTGCTTAGCTTGTCCTTCAATCATTTTGTGGCTATTATGAATGGCCACTACTTCTTCTATGACCTTGTGGTGCTGCCATGCCCAAAAGTCCTGTGGCACTTCCCTGGATATGCAGGACTCCTGCTGTCTCTGCTGCCTACAGATCTATAGGGTGATTCCTTTGTGAGGCCATTATGCAGATTTGTGTCAAATCCATTGTCCCCTTCTACTCCGAGATTTGTTTACACATCTTTCCCATCATAACAAGTATTTGCAATCTGTGCTATTTCCTTCAAGGTTCTTAAAATATTTTCCCAAACTTACTCCCCCTTGGTGTCTCCTTCTCTCTCTCAAGATGCCTTGACTTTTTGTATACCCTCTTCTGCATCCTTAAGCCTCAGTAAGAAGCCACTCATTCAGTTAGAGACACATGTTTTATAAAAATACAAGCCTTTTTTTTAGGAACATTTTGGACAACATTGAGGTTAGGATCTGCCCTTTCTGGACGTTCTTATATATGCTGCTAAGTGGTAAGTAGGGCATCTTACAGGAAAAGTTAAGAGTTGTGATATAATCGATCTTGATTGAATTTCACTGTGTAAGATTGAGAAAGGTAGAATGGTCCTGCTGAACCCTTCAGAGAGTTTCAAATCCTTATAAACAGACTTTGACAGGTCTTTGAAGCAGTCTTCCAACCAAGTAAAGCTCCTTTAGAGGGTGTCTGTGTTGTGTGAAGATATCTGAGATGCTTTTCTGACACATTAGCCTTCCAACTGGGAGAGGACCTTAAGGACAAAGGGACTTCTTTTACACATTCACAACAGAAACTATGCAAAGGTATTGCCTCTACAGCAAGACTGTCCACTTCAAGAACACAGAAAAGGACTGAACACTGGAAAGTGCCAGGTAGTTAATGTACGTGTCAAGGAGAGAGGCAATAGAATAGGACTATATTTCACAATGGTTCATGTAGACAGGATGGTAAGAATTTAAGTCTGTATAGTGCACAAAGAACAGAAAGGGCATGTTAATATGGGAGCCAAGAGGAATAAACTCTCTAAGACGGGGTTTAAGCATTGTGTCCCCAGCCAGAGAGGAGCTTCTCATGCTTTGACCTTCTCATGTTTCACTGCAATTTTCTGCTCTTCCTCCCAGTGATGCAACCCTGAACTGCATCCTGAACCGCAGTCATCGAGGTAGCTCCTATCCCTGCCTGTCTAGCTTTGTGGAAGCGTTCATGCATTTCCCCAACAAGTATCAGCCACTGTGACAGCTCAAATGCCTGGTTAGCACGTCAGCCAGCCCATTCAGCAAAGCCCCAGCTCCACCCCATGCTGCAAGGACTGAAACAGCTCGACAGTAAATACAAATATCTAATGGAATGTAATTACCATCTGCTGCTTTCCAAGGCAACACATCCGAATTACCAATTGGGAAATAATTACAGCCCACAAGTTTCCATCGCAAGGGCCTCAGCTTTCCTCCTAAATCTGCATAACTTTTTGATTCTTCACAAACTGCAGCCCTGCTGCAGGTGAGACACATATCTTACCTGTCTTTGGTTGCTGAAATGCACCAAACATAGGGAAGTATTTGTTGTTGGAGTAAATAGTGAGATCCATTCTCTGAGGGCTTATCTTGTATCAGCCAGAGGCATTTCATAAGACTTTGATGTTACGTACCCCTTAGCAAGGATTTGAAGCTTTGAGGGAAGGCAAGGCAGCGTAAGTCCAACTTCTGTTTACTGCTTTCAGGAATTTTAGCACCTATTTATAAGAAAAAAAACACAAACAACAAGAACACACAAACCAACCAACTAAAACCCAAACCAAACAAACAAATGAAACAAATAAACAAAATGGAACAAACCAAACAACAACAAAACAAAAAGCCCAAACAAACAAAAAAACACAGCAAAGAAAGGAAACTAGCTACTTGCAACAGGATCCTCCAGGGCCTGAGTTCCACAACACTAATCACAGCACCAAATCCTCTGCACAATAGACCCATGCACATCTGCTGACGTAAGGTCCCAGGCTGAAAACCCTGGGTGTAAATTAGGAAAATATATATCATAAATGGACTTCTTGGCTTTGCTTTGCCTTTGCCTCACCCTTCTTTCAGCCTGGCAGCAAATGGTACAAACTGTGCTGCCTCCCTGCCAGCCTACATAGTGCTGATGGCTGCACTGAGGCGTTTAGATGATGTCACAGCTACACAGAATCACAGTCATCTGAGGCACCTCTTGCGGGATGTTCAGTTCATCCCACAGCAGCACAACAGAGCTGATTTCATTGTGTCAGAGCCTCCCTAATAGCTGGCTGTATATAAACAGGGATGTGGAGAGAGCTGCTTCTGATCTGTGCACTGATAATGAAATGATTAGTGAGGCTTGACTCAAATTTTCTCTTTGTTCGAAGGCTAAAGATTTCATTAGCCCACTGTTAAGGGTGCAAATATCTGACAGTTACTGGTATAGTGAGGCTATTAACTCTCCTGAGGGCAACATGCTTTTCTTATGTGTCTCTGTGTTAGCAGGCCCAGATTGCCAGGGAGTCTTTAAAGCCCTTCACAGAGAGTGGCTGTAGAAGGGAGGAACTTTGCACTACAAATTTCCTTCCCCTTGATGTGCAAGTTACACTCTTCCAGGTCCAGTCTGTCTGTCCTCCATAAACTATAAGCAATGGAAGAATATCTGATGATTGAAGAAAGACCAAATTCATTTGCTGTATGGTGTAGAACTGGACTTCAGTTTAATTGCTGGAGTTAAGTAAAATTAGGGGAAATAGTCAGAAGCCAGAATTGCCATGGTATTTGACAATGCCTTGTACTAGAAGCTATTTTTTCATCTTTTTTCTGTAGCTTATAGTGTGTGTTAAAGCTAAGGTTAAGGGAGTTTTCTCACTGTTGCAGCCTTGTTGTGTATTGCCTTCGATTTACAGACCTTGGTCTGTACTGAATGTAATGAAAAAGGTTGTACCATGACCCAAATCCCAGATGTTTGTGCTGAAGTTGTCCCTAATGGGAAAGGGCCACTCATCAATCAGTCAGTGAGTTTCCAGGATGTGTCATTTATGTGAGTGAAGTATTATATGGAGAACTGAACACTGACCATGGACCAGATAAAATAGTGGGCTGGCACTGGAAAAAAGTTTGGAAGTTCAAACACTCAGAGAACTTCAGGAAGTTTATCTTCCATGAACTAAAGCAAAAAAGGCCAGGCAATGGTGATGGGTTAAAGCAATATTAGTATTCAGAAGAATGCTAGGCACTAGAAAAGCAAACTGGGCACATATTACTCTTGAGGGGTAGCTCTTCAAGGACAAATACATACTGAGCTGGTGAAAGACAAGGGCTGAAAGCAAACAGACAAGATTATAAATTTAACATGGAAATGACAGACAGGGTAGAAATGACTGTCCAAGAAAGCCAGAACTTGCAGAAATAAAGTGATCAGAAGCATGTGGATGCCATGCAGCAGAGGAAGAGGCCAGATGCTGGTAAAGATGCAGATGTAAGGAATAGATTTGCTGTAACAAAGAAATCAGCACAAATATAAATGAAGTAACTGTGGAACAGGGAGGAACATCTCATCCTTTAAAAATTAAAGGGGACAATGAAAGTAAGAAGAGTTGGAGGGCAGAGTATGTGGAAAAAATAAATAGGAAAACAAAGAGTCTTCTCAAACAGACAAGAGAAGACTGGAAACACACAAAGAACAGTAGAAAGATCTATGTGGTTTGGGAATCCTTACTGAGGACTTCTAGTGGGCCTCACACCATAAGAAATGAGATTGAAGGGAATGTGATGTAAATACAGCATTGAAAATCATCTGGGACTGTATAAGTATCCAGATCACCCTTTTTACTGAGGCAAATGACACTCGTGTATTCCCAAGCAAATACAGAAAGAAGGAATGTACCAGATGTGGGAAAACTTTCTGTGGGATTTGTAGGATCCCCTGAGACACAGGGGGAAAAAGGACAAAATAATGAGGATTAAAAGATGGTGCTAAGAGAAATGTTCTGGGATGTTCATTCTGTGGAAGGAAATTACAGAAGAAAGCACTGCTCAAAGTTATGGACTTCACTTGAGAAGAAAGCTGGTATGATTGAGGAAAAAGTGAGGGGAGAAAGCTGGGAAGAGCTCATGTGTTCTCCATGTCTACTAACAGTACGCAGGAGAAGGGAAGTCTGGTAATCAAAGACAGCCGGAATCTTGGTGAAGAAAGGATATGCAGTGAAGAAAGGAAAGGAAAAATATAATCCATCAGGAGCCTGGATAGTAGTAGTTGTCTGTCAGCACCTAAATGGATTAGTATAAAAGAACTGGAGCATTAGTGTGTGAACTAGTAAAAGACATTCTATTGGAAAAGCATTTATAATGAGCTGAAGACTTGCAGGATTTGGTCTGGAAATGAGTAAACATTTATGGAGTGTTAGTGGAAGAATTTTGTCATTGTAGGAGGAACTTAATTTCCTAGATAATAATTTACAGAACAACTCACAGGTGTCTTGGACAGGATAACTCATGGTTTTCTTCAGCTAATAGTCACTCCATAAGCAAGAGGCAATACCTACACTGAGGAGTTGTGAGGTATTACAAACAGCAGGTTGAACAGAATGTCATTGGGTGGAATGATGATAAAAGGCTTTAACAGAAATTAAATAATAGGACAAAGGATGAATCTGTGGGTAAAGTTCTTCAGTTCAAAAAAGGAAAGCTCTTCAAAACCTCAGGGGAGCATTTAGCAAGGCCTGAAGAGCTCTAAGACTTCAGTTCAGAAGCAACATATTGAATTCCAGGTTTAAAACTATTAGGAGTCTGTATCCAGGCAAGGTTTTCAGGGAAGAGGGCTCCACAACTAACTGAATTTAGAAAAGGCATATTAGGAATAACCAGAGCCTGGAGGGAAAGAGAGTGACATGTTCTGTAAGTGGTGCAACTGGGAAAGTGTGGTTGCTTTTGGATATGTGTTCTGTTTCCTGCACTCCAAAAAACAATCCACAAAACAGTCAAACCAACAACAGAACCCCCAACCTCAAAACCTTAAATAAACTTTTTCATACCACTAGTATGATCCACACCCAGCAAGACTCTGCACAAGCTGTGGACATCCCAAAGGTAGACACATGCTCCTTCACAGGCAGAGCAGGCAGACTGGGAGGCATATGCTGACTGACAGGAAGGCAGCTGCCAATTGGAATATTTAATGGCTGAGAGATGTTTCTTTTTCTCTCTGTGGAGACACTAATTTGAATCTCTCTCATCTACTCAGCTTCAAATTTTTAGAAAAAAGTACAGAATCTTAATTATTAGAGGGGTGTCTACCATCCTTCCAACTGGGTTTGAAATTGGCCATTGGGTTTGGAATTTATTTCAGGAGAAGAAGGAGAGAATGATTTTTTTTTTTTCCTTGGGATATCAAGCTAAAAGAGATTGATCAGCAAAATAGTACATCTTAGAGGTCAAGAAGCATAGTGATGAAGGAAGAACTGTCAAGTGTCAAAGTGAGTTATATGTTAAACCAAAGAGAAAAAAAGATCTTTGATTATGTAAATGAAATGAGGATGAGAAAATAATGTGAGGCTACTGTGAAATGAAGGGAATGCTAAATTAAATTCATGCAGATGTTGACCAGGATATCAAAAACAGGATGGACAGTAGGAACACAAGGACAACATACAGAGCAAGTGTAACCACACAGTAGTAATAGTCCAGGAGCTAATACACAACCTGAGGAAGCACCACATATTTCACTATAGGTTCTGAAACAAGCAGCAACACTGTAGACTTCAGGGATCATGAATCTCACACATCAGGTCAATTGTTACAGTCTTGGAGAATGGCAATTTATTGTTGGTCCCCTACTCATTCACAGCTCTGAGGTGGATCTCATTAGACATTTTCCTTAAAGGAAGTTGGCCAGATCAGACAAACAACTTTCAAAGCAATTAAACTGGGTTTTATTTGCTCAGCAGCTAGGACACGTAGGTCTATTCAATCAGACCTGTTCAGTCCAGTTGCCTGGAAGAAGTGGCAAACTTTTCAAAGTCCCTTTAAGGGACCTTCTTAGGTTCATGTGTTAGTGCCACATCTGAGGTTTTTCTGTGAAGCTATTTCCAGCACTCATTGCTACTCTGCCTGACAGAAACCCTCTTCAGCTGTGCCTCACCAGTTAACCTCTGCGAGGTTTGATCTCCCCTTCTGATCCTGAGCCACACAGCCCAGAAGGCAGCAACACCTCACTCAGATATACCCTTTCTGGGGACAAAACAGATGCCATCCGACATGGTCCTGATATGCAAGGTCAAACAATGTGATTTGGAGCCTGAAAGACCGAAAGACATTCATCTTGCTGCAAGTGTTGAAATAGAGTTTGAAGGCAGAAGTAATTAAAGGCATGGATCTAAGTGGGAAATGGGCTAGAATGAAACACAGCTTTATCCAAAGGAGATTTTGGCAGGTTAATCTGATATCTTTCTCTGATAAGGTAATGGAGTTTTTAGACAAAGGAAACATGCTAGATATGATCTTTGTGGACTTTAAGACAGCATTCAATGTGGTGTCACATGAGGAGCTGATTAGTGATGCTAGAGAAACCCAGGGATTAGAGAAGAATTATAAGGGAAAGGAGGAACTGTATAAAGACAAGATAGCAAAGGGCTTGTGTTAAAAGGAAGAGTCAGGCTGGAAAGAGGTAAACAGGGCTCCTATAGGGCTAGATTTAATGTCAATCCTATTAATATTTTTATTGAAACTCTCGATAAAAACATGCAAAGTGCTAATCACAAATGGTTGAGGAGCACTGTAAATATAGACAAAATCTGGATATTGTGTCAAGAACAAGAGAATCTTTAGAACCAGAGAAATCAAAATGGGAAGAAATATTAAAAAAAAAAAAAAAAAAAAAGTTGGAGCAGAATCTGTTTGTGGAGAAGCCTTTGTGACCCAGAAGTCTCTTTGTGTCTAGGTCCTTTACCTAGGAGTGGTGGAGCACTGGAAAAGGTTGCCCAGGAAGGTGGCTGAGGCCCCATCCCTGGAGACATTCAAGGTGGGGCTTAACAGAGCTCTGAGCAAACAGCTTTAGTTGAGGATGTCCCTGCTCTCAGCAGGGGGGTTGGACTAGATGACCTCTAGAGGTCCCTTCCAACCCAGACATTTCTATGTTTCTATGTTTCCTTCTTTGAGTGTAACTGTTCATTGCTGCTTTGGACATTTCCATTGTGTTTCCTTACTGGAACATGTTGATCTGTTGTTGTGGCTCTCTGGCACACCACTGTCTGTTGTTGCACTGCACTGGAGAGCACAGTACTTGCTCCCACATCTGGAATGTGCAGGTGCATGGGGGAATCAGGCAGTCAGTCGGTCTTAGCCAGCTCCTTGTTGTCTGGAGAGCAATATCAGGAACCAAACAACAAAAGGACATCTCAAGGACAGGATGAGGGAGCTAAAGATTAATGAAGTAATGACCACCAGAGGTGCCCCCAGACACCCACCCATGCACAACAGGGGGGATGACCACTGTTAGTCACTGTGGGTGGAAAAGTACTGTTCAGCCTCTGTGCACAGTGGCCACGTGTGCACCAATGCCGGAGCAGTTTCCATGCCCCCTTCAGGAGATCTTTAAGCAGCCCGCTGCAGCGGGGAGAGAGGGAATATATTTTGGAAGGTCGACCTGATGCGCATCTTGATCCAGGGGATGCCTTGCGGAAGGCATTGGGACCTACTGACTCCTCTCCCTGAGCATTGCACTACAATGCCCTCCTGCTTGGCAGTTTGTCTACCACCTTGGGGTTGATATGTATATAGGGATGTTAGGTAACTAGTTGGGTTTGCTTGAATAACATTGCTTTTGTTTATTAGAGGTGTGTGTGAATGCTTGAGTAAAATTGCTTTTACTTATTATCTATATGTGTGAGCGCTGTTCTTTATGAACCGGGAATCCTTCACAAACCTGGGACACGTGACATTTAGTTTGGCTTCCTGAAATGCCCATCATTTCTCAGCTTGGGGTTGAGTTTTGTGATCTACATCCTGAGGTTTTGATATTTTTTTTTTCCCTTAACGAGCTCCCTGTAGATATTCTAAACTTTATCAGCAAGTTAATTAGTTTTGTCCATGCAGGGAACACTGACTCTCCATCTCCTGGACCTTTATTCAGGACTGAAAAGCATGACAGGACTGACTTCAGTTATTGTACACAACAAGATCAGGATCCAAAGTGTGGAGGGGGAAGGCAGGTGGTGAAGTTTGTTGCTATAGGTGGTTGTGGCCCATGTAGCTGAATGGCTCTGATACAGCCCTTTAGCTGAAGCACAATCATGTTTTGGAAGGAGAAAGTTGCATGGAGCTACACAAACCTTAGAAATATCCAGTGCTTGATCAAGACTATCAGAAACACTTCACTTTTTGCTACATTCTGTAGAAAAAAAAGAAATTCTTGTTGGTCCAAATTTCTGTTATTCTTGGGACTGGTCAAAACCAAGCCACTTTGAGTTCATTCAGTCTTTAGGTTGCCATCATTTCTGCCTCTCACTTAGAGACAAACAAGCAGATTTCCTGGAAAGAAAAATCATAATTCTGCTGAAAAGCTATCAGAACAAACAGATTCTTCATTTACTAAAGTGACAAGCTTTGTGTCAGATTCCTCTTTCACCCTGGCCTGTGGGTGTGCTAGATTTGGGGTTGCAGCCATGGCAGGAATTACCTGAGGTACTTCTTTTCCCTTCAAATCCAGAAGAGCAAGTGTTTGCTTTCTGTAGGAACAGCTTGCTTTTCTTCCTCCCTCCTCATCCTTTCTCTTTGCCTTCTGGAAAAAAAAAAACACCACCACCACCACATATTTGTTTGAAATATTTAATCCTAAATATCTCTTAAAATCTACACAACTGTGTGTCCTTTATCATCTTCTGTTCTACAGGCCTTTATACTGGAAAACAAAACAAAACAAAACAAAACAAAACACAACACTCTCTGGAATTTAGCGTGTAATGGAAATTCCATGTTTTTTTCACATGTAGCATGTTTAGGATTTTCATTCTGACTTGGACCACAGTTGAATATTTTTAGCAATGTGTTGTGAACATGATGCTCAGCTGTTCTGTCTGGATGTGAATCCAGCTGCATCCTGACTACATCTTAGGGTGCCATCTGGTCACACATCTCCCCATTTGAGGTCTGTTTTATATATAAAAAGACTTCATCCATGATCTGGAGAGATGTCTACAGTAAACTCTGCAGTCCCTGTGTCAGAAAGAGAGTTCTGCAGGGCCTGTTTGCATGTCAGACAGAGTCATCTGGAGCAGCAAACCAACTGGGAGAGTGTGCAAAGCCCATTTCCACTCATTTTCATTCATTCACCAAAAGCCACTAGATAGAGGCTGCCTGTATAGGAAGCATAAGGCCACATGCAGATATCTCCACCTAAGACAATCCCTTCAGGGACTCTTTGGAGTCAACAGAAGGAAACACATTTCTAAGGTACAATTCAACACACACTGCTGAAAGAAATACTTCCCTTTTCTCCTCCTGCCTGTAAAGAGAGTCTGAGCGAACCAGCTCAGAGGGAGATGTTTGCATCAGAGGTGTCAGAAAGCACAGTCTTGGAAGTCAGGGTTCATTTCACCCAACTTCCAAGTGTCATGATGCTGAAACAGCCTCTTGTTCAAAAAAGGTCAGTTCCCTTATTCCTCATTATTTATTATCTTTTCATATCTATTTAACATCAGTTGTTTGAAAAGCTATTATTCCAGTATGGTTAGTGGTGATATGGATGAAGCGCTCTTCTTCCCTGACCTCTGTGATGGTTATGAATAAAACTAATGACAATAAATTATAGAGGTGTTGCTGCATGTTGCCAGAGGAGTGATGAAATGTGATGGCAGTTAATAGAGCATGTTTAAGAGATACAAAGCAACTGTTGTCTACCTAGAGACACCCAAATGCATTAATAAATAGAGAGAAGTGGCACTCTGGTGCTCAGGGCTGTGTCACTCAAAAGCTCCAGGTAGCTTTTAGTTCTAACTTCTCTGGTGCTCCACCTCACATGGCATCTGTTGCACAGTTATGTGCTGATTCTTACCCTGAATCCTCCGAAAAACATATCTGGACATGGAGCTGTCTGTTATGCCCAAAATCACCCACAGCTCTCTCCACGGTATCAGACATGTTTGACACATCCTAATGTGGGATACAGGTGTCTTGATCTGCATTGTTCTGATAGGCTGTAATTAATTTTCTGTATCAAAAAATGAGTGAGTCTTTCCTCAGGGGACAGAAAGGATGTCAGGCTAAGCAGAGCCCTCAGCCCCCCTGAAGAAGATTACATATGTCTGTGTGTACCTTTGTTGTTGACCCACATGTAAGCTTTTAAACACTATCCCCTCCCCAAGTCTTGCTTCTGGGTGGCTCAGCTCTTCTCTCACTCTGCTGCTTTCATTCTCAGATGTTAAACCACTAGCAGTGATCCAGTTGAAGGGCTGACACAAGTGATGGCCACCCCAGGTCTGCCCAAAGGTCCATCAAGCCCATGAGCATCAGCTAGCAGGTGAGGCCAAGAAAATGTGAGAACAAAGCACATGCAGGATGGATGATGCATTCAGGTCCTCAGCTGCTCTAGCCACACCTGACAATGGGGAGCCTTCTACTCATCTTGTCTCAGTGTTGTCTCAGCCAGGCCCTACACCAGAGAACGAGCTATCTCCATGCCCTGCCACCTTCTTTGCAGTTACTTGCATTTTCTTGGATCCCTGAAGTCCAGCTGCTACTCTGACCTCTTTTCCTCAGTAACAAACAAGACTTCCATTTTCCAGTTTTCCAGTCTCTAACACTGTTCATGGGATAAACAAATGCATTACTTCCATTCTAGCATATCCCAGCACCTCCTAATGGTTTCAGTGACCTGGGTAATTTGACACAGACCTAATGCTTTTGCAGGTCCCACAAACCCATAAGGTTGCAAGCCCCTTCCCATCACTGTAACCACCCCACAACCTGCAGTTTCCTCTATTACTCCCCTGCCACCTGTGAACTCCTGTTACCCTGTCCCCATCCCACAAAATAGCAACTGCCTTCCTGCCTGACCAGGTCAATGCCAACTCTCATCTCCATCCAAAACTTTGGTTGACCTCCAGCTCCTCTAATGGGAAGTATCACCTGTTTGTACCATGCCTTTGTAATCTCTGCACCCCCTCCTGCCAGCACGGTTCCATCACCTGAGCCTCCACCAGCACAGCCGAGTCCTTCTTTCCTCTTGCAAACCCATGTGTGCACAACCCTTGCTTACTTCCTGCTCTGCAACCCCCGTTTGTATTATATGTGTTGACTTTCTAATCATGCCCCTTTCCTCTGCATAGTTTCCCTTTGCCTCAGGCCTACCTCAGACCAAGGAACTCTTTAAGTGCTCGATTCAAGCTAAACCCTCCCCATACCAGCATGGCTACCCTGCCACAGCTGAATCCTCCGCTGGTCCACTGCAAATGTTAACTTCCTCGTTTCCCTCACAGCCTCCCCCAAAAATATCCGCTCTCTAATCCTGTGGAATCTCTTGCTTATAAGCCTGTGTCTCTGCTTACCCAGAGTCCTGTCCCCTTTGTGTGGTGGGATGTGTCTCCTGCTTTAGTCATGCACCTGACCTATTTTTCTCAAAGTCCAAGGCCATAGATATTAGTTCAGACACTAAACCAGACAGCTCAGCTTTCCTCACAGCCCACGGGCTCCCTAGGAATTGCTGTTGAAGAATATCCTCTCACCATCCTGGCAGTACTAGATAGACTTACATCACCCTGCTCTTTGCTGTAAGACCTTTCACTCAGCCTGGGGTGTGGAACATTAGTGCAGGAATTGGGCAGTCAGTGTTGTTGATAAATGACCTCTGTCCAGGATTAGTATAGCAAAGGCATGAACTAAGACCATGTTGTTCTATAGATGCAAGGTTGTAATGGACCTTTTCTACAAAGAAAGGCGGAATTACTTTCTCTGATACTCTGCAGTCTGGCAAAGGAGTTGCTATGTGGTGTAAACCAGGTGCAATTGTAGTGCTCACATGCCAGGCTGCAGAGGTGGAGAGTGTGGAGCAGCAGGGAAGGTGAGACTAAACAAAGACTTCTCTTGCTTCTTTATCACAGGCCTGTGCCAGACACTTTTCATCCTGACTCTTCAAAGTGCTGTCAGAAATATGAACTGCCATCTCCTTTGAGAACTCAGCACTCAGGCAACTTGCCTGACTTCCAGATGGCTAAAGTTAGGGTAGGTGAATCCTGAACAAGTAAATATCCAGACTTACAAGCAATGGGGTAAATGCAGTCATTTCTTCTTTTCCCATCTTTGCCCAGCACATTGTTAGAAGTCATCTGTCTGTGAAATAAATTAATTTCAGGCCATTCTTTACAAAATTGATAGTAGACATTAATGTGTAAGGTTTCTGCCTGCCACAAAGGGCCTGGGACTACCATCCCACAGAGAACTCCATGCACTCACTACAGCACCGAGTGTGACTGCTAGGAAGGAAACAGTAATTTTCCCTAGATGTTTTAGTCTGGGTGAGCACAGTCAGTTGGAGGGAAGATTAATTTAGAGAAGACATGTCAGGGCCTGATCTGAGCAGAGAAAAGCTGTTCTGTGTGATAGGAGAGTGCATGTTAGCTGAGGAAGTTGCTGGAGGACTTACAGCCACATAAAACTGCCTAGTAAGTCTCTGTCCATTGTAAATAATTTCAAATACAACCCTCCCAGTCTCCTGGGTGGTGACTGAGGCAGTGACTAAAGTTACACTGAAAACAGCTACCTAAGAAGTGAACACTGGTCAGACACAAGAAGGGCTTTTCCCAGAAGGTAATGCACAACCAAAGGTCTGCACTTGCAATGTGGAACCTAAATATAAGGTCTCCACATCCCACTTGTGCAGCCCTGCGATGTACCACAGAAACAGTGTTAGGGTGGCTGGCACACTGCCTGTACATCACCTCGTCAGATGGAGTAGCTCTGAGCTCCTCTAGGCTCTGGGATCCTCCCCACATTGGCAAAGTCCTTTGTAGGCAGGAGTGGTGGAGCAGTGCCTCTGCATCACGGGAAACCCAGGTTAGCCCAGATTTGGAGAATTGGCAACAAGTTAATGTTAGTGGTTCAGCTGCTTTGTGCTGCACAGATGTGTTCTTGCCCTGTGAACCTGTTTTACCGACAGAAGGCCCTTGTGCACCTCTACAAATCAGCTCACTACTCTTCCAGAACATGAGCAGAGAAGCCTGAATGGTCTCCTGGTCTCCTTCGTGCCAAGTTCAGATCACTCTTGTCCTGATGGCTAAGAAAATGGCATGAACGTCCCATTGATCATTGCCACATGTTGTGTCCTTCCTGAGTCTAGCTGGTATGAGGTATTGTGCCAGTGATAAGGAATCTGTGAGGACACTTCTGTCACTAATTTCCAGTCTTGGCAGAAGAAGCATGGGAAGACATGATGTTTGGCTCCTCTAGACAAATCAGGGAGAAATAGTCAGGGTTTTTAGGAGCTTCTGAGTATCTTTTTTTGCTTTTCCACAATACAGTGTCCCAGCAGTTCGAACAGAAGCAGGAAACTCAGCCCTGCTGTGGTCTAAATGAGAGTGAATCAGACTTCTCCTGACAGATTGTTGCTCCAGAGTTCAGTGTGTCAGAGCATGTACAAACTCTCTGTCTGCAGTGCAGAGAGAGAATCTCAGGCTGTGTCTTCCTTAAAGGCTGCTGGGGGATTTGAGTAAATTTCAGTGTGCTCAACAAACATTAAGGGCAGCAAATCTGGAATGCTGGAAAACAGTCTCATAAGCATGTTCTGGTCACTGCTGATCCCACCCAAGGCTGAAGTGCAAAGTGCAGCTGCTTACCTGCTCTCTTGGCAGACTGAGATTATCCCGACACTTCAAAAGTCCTTCATACTCAATATTGTAGATTTTGTTAAACTCTCTAGATATGTGAGAAGCTCGGGTACCTCTCCTTTTTTCTCTGGCTTTAAGCCATACTCTCTGTCCTCTTACTCCTTTCATTAACATGGGGTTGCAGAGCCCAGTTCACAATGGTGTCCTTCAAGCTAGGGTTGCTCCAGCTCATTCTCTGTGGTCTGGTTTAACCACTAGTCTCAGGTGGTTTAGTTTGGACTTCCTTAAGGAACTTTAAGTCTACTCCAAATTTGGGAAGGTTGAGACATTTCCATGAGTACGAACTTATTGTTCTTATCTCTTCCACCTTCTTGCCAAAATGTCTTTAGGAAGGGCAACATTGCTGGAGTGCTGTGGCTGAGCAACTTGAGGGCTTCAGCACAGTGGTCACAAAATGCAGTGTAAATCACAGCCAGAGACTAAGCAAGATGGCTGTGATTGTTATGTGTGTGAGCAGATCATGGAAGTGGGCATCTCCAGATACTGCCCTGATTGCTCTGTGGGTCTGACAGCAACTGCAGATAAGAAATGCCACATCCCACTTCTGAACAGGAAGAGAAGGAAGGGTAAATAAAGCACAGCAGCATTCATCTCCCATTCCAAACAGCAGCAGCCCAGAGGCTGTGATTGCTAATTAAACAATATCTCCCATGCAATGCAGGCAATGAGGGTGACATTTACCTCTTGTAGGCTATAAATATCCAGCCATAAGCAAACATTTCTAATCAGTGATTATGTGTGAGATTATTTTCCCTGACGTTTTAAGTGATTGTTTATGCAAAGTTATTAGACAAGATAATGCTGGAGGTGCTGGCTAAAGATTCAGACCTAGAGCCCACACTGGTGCTTTGGCACTATGCTGAACTGGGTCACCAGCTTTGGGAGGACTCCCCAGACCCTCCAGCAGAAGCTATCGCTGAGCCCTGCAGACTGTGTTTTCAAGAACACTGAGGTGAAGAGGAGACCGGTCATGGTTCTGTCTCAAAGAACAATGGTTCAATTTGGGGATGGTGGCTCTCCATGGCTTCCTTGTTTCAGGGGTGGCCTCCTGAGCCAGATATAGAGGCTCTGCCCTTGCTGTGAAGTAAGCAGTGCATGGGGACATTGCCTGCCAACCCTGCTGGGTGTTGCTCGCCTCTCAGGTGGGGTAAAAGCAGCCGTGATACACTTGAGAGAAATTGAGCTTGGGATAACTGCTCACAGATTGGATAGAGGAGACCTTTGTCCATTCCACATTCAACACTTCCAGAATCTGAGGCCATGCCAAGGTGACAAGCTCTTCTTCCATTGCAGGCTTCTATGTAGGGACTAGGTATGGAGTGTGAAACCAGTGGAGACAATGAATATGTTTGGATCAGCCCTTAGCCATTGCCATAGCCATCTGGGGAGGTAGAGACATTTTTCACCACACCAACCTTTTCCACTCCAGTGAACACCCTCAGGCTCTCCACCCACCACCTTCAGCAGCTGTACATCAGCACAGTGCAGGGAAATCCAAAGGATCTGCCTGAGTAAACTCCTGTAGAGTGACAAGCAGTGTCAACAGCCCTGTGAGGGATACAGAGAGGATGGGAGATGCACATGCTGTAACGACTTGTGACAGCGGCCGTCTTCCTTCAGGGACTGAAATGCAGCAGTGTGTGGGGAACATGTGGAAACAAATGTAGCAAAGCAAGCTTGGGGAGCTGGGACCAAGTGGAGCTAGGGGAGTTCCTATGCCAACAGCTTCTTTTTTTGCTGATGTGTCTATACCTTATTCAGGATATTTTTTTCTTCCTAGAAAAGAATGGAATTTGGAGGGACTGAGACAATGCCCTTTTCAGAGACTTGGCAACATAACATCTGGTCTTCGCCTTCCTGGCAAGATTGCTTCTTGAGCTCACCCTGCTGTAGCAAATTTGTTGACCTAGTAAAGCACCTGGTGGACTCAGGACTCATAAACATTTTCTGGGCTGTTCACATGCTCACTGCTAAACCACCTATCATCTGTCTTACCTACCTGTTCAGAATGGAAGGTTGTTACTACACAGTCCTTTGCACGCTGGACCTTGGCATTGACTGGTTGCTCTTTGCACTAACATCATGCAAAGGTAGCAACTAATCCCTGTTCCACTGCGCAAAGCAATGAATGTCACATTCCACAAATGACCACCCTCCTGAAAAAGAAATGGCTAGGTTCTTGGTATCTATCTTCTTAGTGGCAGTGCTGCTGATATAAAACATCATTGTCACAGCAGGTGAAACTCCAGTGCTCACATATCACATGTTACCACTGAGTAGAGTTTCAGAGACCAACCCACAGCTGCCTCTGGGACAGGTCTTTATGAGCACCTGGGAGGAATTGTTCCTAACTCTCCTCACAGGGACCTTGCTGAAGCATTCCTGTTGCAGCATAGATTTCCTACTGATCATGAGTCAACAACTCAATTATCACATCACTAGATACGATGTGTTTCTCAGACATGTCTGCTAGTTCCTGACAAGTTAGAATGATAGAATCATAGAATTATCCAGGTTAGAGAAGACCTTCAAGACCACTGAGTCCAACCAATAACCCTACTCTACATGTTCTCCAGGACAGTAAGGAGATAAAGTGAAGAGCTTTAATTTCAGCATTAAATATCATAAATATTGGTGGTTACTCAGTTGGAAGCTCAAAGATAGGCTGCTGGCTGTTTTCCTTTCTATTGTTCCTTGCAAGTAGCTTGGCTTAGCTGTGCTGAGAGAATTTGTGACCTTAGAGAGAAGATAGCAACTCAGTGAGCTGGTGGCCTACACCCCACACTTGGAAACGTGTCTCCTTAAGCCTTTACAGTTCCAGTGGCTTGGATGTGCACTGAGCTGTTTGAAATATTTGTAAAACTATTTTTGTTGAAATTTGAATTCACAGAGAAGTGTTATTTACCATAAAGAGTGTCTGCTGCCCAAGGAAAATGATGAGGCTTCTTCTGAAAACAGAGTGCCTTCAGAATAGAAGCATTTCTGGTTCCTTGCAAGTCATATAGCCATGGACTCCTGCAATACAAACTCTTGCTCAGTAAGAGGGAGAAAGCAGTGCTCCATTGGAGGAGTCCAAACAGGAGGTCCTCATAAAAATCCAGAACTACAGCTACCATAATACACTAGAACACTGCTCAGAACAGAACTTTGCAGGAGCTTCTCTGGGTTCCAGGAAAGCTGGGGATTTATACAGACAAGAAATTAAGAGGCTGAGTAAAGACAGTGGCAGAATCAACCAAGAAAGCAAACCAGTAAACTCCCTCCATCATTAAACATTTGCAGATGGGTGCCATGGCTGTAGATGAATGTGGGGGAGGAAGCTGTCCCATCTAGAATGGTGTTTCCTCACACAGCATGAGCTATGTGCTTGCTTCTTTCTGCAAGTCATTAGTATGTGATGTTTTTCCCTTAAGATCATTTCTTCTCACTTCTTCCTTGGAGTTCACAGTGGGGCCTCTGACTCCATTTAGGGGGCAACAGGGCATCTAGGGAGTACCCAAAATATCAAAATTCTCTAAAAAATATCAGCTATATGATGGCAGTCTATAGTATGCAAATGCTGCCTGATACTGATCTCTCTTCTCTCCAGACAACCAGCTTTCACTCCTATGAGCCACTTGCCTTATGGTGACTTTATACAAGCCAGAGAGAAATACCTTTGAATACCAGCAACTGACCGGACACTAGGAACCAGTTGTCCTCCACCTTCCCAATCTTTTCTGGGCAGTGGCCACAGAAACTTAGAATATCTATTGCTGCAAAGTAATACTATTTATTGCTTTATTTTCAAAGTCAATGTCTCCATCACAGAAGTTATTTTCCTTTATCAATCAGTGACTAGCAATGCTGTTAAAGAGGTAATGAGAAGATAAATTGTGCAAGGCAGCTGACAGGAAAAGCATGAAATTATCTCTGATGCTTGTTGTCCTCAGGGAATGAGGCCCCGATTGCTGATTGCAAACCTAACTGGGTTCTTAGGAGTGCTGGGATTGCCCTCACATTGCATTGCCCTCACCTCTGCATTTCCCACTATGGCAGTATTGAGGCTGCAGGGAAGTTTAGGAGGGACCAATCAATCTGTTCTTTGAAAGTACAGTTCTAGAGATCCAAGTAAATAAGACAAGGAGGAAGGGAGAGCAACTCAGGCCTGAGCAACAGCTCACTTTTATAGACAGACATAATATCTGGCTGGGTTTTGCCACATTGACTGCATGACTCAGTAATCAGTCTTCATTTGCTCATACATGTAAGAAAAAATAAGCAGTGCTGGGCCACAGAGTCCTGAGATGCAGCTGGTGGCATCCTTTGCTTTTTAGAATGTGACATATCCAGGAAAAAAAAAAGTACAGAAATGGCAACAAAATTAAGATTGTAATGGGGAAATAGCTGTGCACCTACTCCTTGAGTATGTGGGGACCCACTCAGTGAAGGGCTGCCTGTTTCCTGTCTGCTTATACCCAGTGGTTAGGTCCAGCTAAGCACATTCAGTGTAAAAGTAGTGTGGAAGGGAAGCAAGAAGATATCAGATCATTTCGTGATCTGATCAGAATACCTCTGGAGAAGCATCAAGAGCCAAACATATGCATCAGACAGTGATAAGAGCTGTGTGTCTCAGTGGCAGATGATAAGATGTATGCAGGTCAGGTGCATCAAAGACAGCAGCCTTATAACTAATGTGTGGGAAGGGACATGAATATCATGGACAACATGGTGTATAAACTGAGGAAATTATGTGAATAGACCATGAAGGGTGTCTGTGGGACTGTCCAGTGCTGCGCTCACAAAAGGGATCTGGTACAAAGAAAACGGGCAGCACTGGTCCCAAGGCTCTTCAAAGTTCACAGTCCAGAGCAAGAGATTTTAATAGACAACAGCAATTTGCAGTAATACTGATTTCCTGATGGGAACCAAGTGGTGTCACTGGTCTCTGCTGCCAGCCTGAACCCTGCAGAGTCCTGTCTGGTTTCCTGCCAGGTTTCCTGGCTAATGATTCATCTCACAAGAGGGATTCACATTAGAACAGCAGAGAGAGTTCATGACGAGATTGCATTAGGAACTTTGAAATATTGATGTCTTTGTGCTCTACATAAACTGTCCTTCCTCTACCCCTGAAACAGGGCAGAGTAGCTGGCAGCGGTGTGTGTGTGGGGAGGGGAGGGGTTGTGGGGGGGTGGGAGGGGGGACAGATGTTTGTGAGCAGAACCTACCTTGGCTATGGCAATTAGGAGATGAAACACTCTAGACTGCAGTGTTTAAAGTGTGAAAAAGGTTTTTAATTCACAAATGACTAGAGGAAAACAGGCAGAAATAGGACAAGGCTGTGGTGGACAGGTGGGAATGGCCACAGGACTTTGAAATGCAGAGATCATCAGGGAGCTGATTCTCCAACCCTGGTCTGTTGAAAACCGCAGCACAAATGACTAAACGGAGACCACCCAACTCATTTGGTGGCTCCTGGCCCCTGGCAGTGAGTCCCACACACATTCAGCTTCTGGTGACACTGCACCACTTTGCAGAGCAGTTAGAAACAAGGTTTGGGTTTTCTCTGGCTATCTTGTCACTGTGATGAGGGGACAAGCTGGTGTGCAATGTGCTGTGCAGGGCTGATGGTAAGCAGCATGGCTTTGAGCAGTGAGGAACTCATATTAACAAAGACAAGAGAAAAGAAATGTCAGGTGCCTAAAAGTGACCCTCTGTGAAAGCAGGGATGTGGGTCTGTGTTGTGACACTTATATGAGCTCTAATGGAATGTGATCTACATAGGAAGATGTTCTTGCATGGAAACTCCTTCTTCCATGGTGAAGTCTCCCCTGAGCCTGATAAGAGTTTGTCTTGATACAAAAAGGTTGTTCTGAGCCTCATGAAATGCCGTGTAGGGTTAGAAGAGCCTGACACAGGGCTGCTTTGTTACTGCATGACATGCTCTGAAAGAGTCCTTAGTGTCTTCATTCACACCCTTGGAACAGAGTCTTGCTTCAACAAGCAGCCTCACCAACCAAATATTTTGTCTTCCAAACCCTCATTGAGCTCCATTTCAGAAAGGCAGAAAGAGTTGAGTTCTGTTAGAAATTGTGACCTTAGGATCCCTTCACAGGAGCAGGTTCATATCTTCAGGGACTTCAGACCAAAGCAGTTATCAGTGGAAATGCTTCAGGAAGTGGTGATACTTTTCTCCTGCATCCCGGACTCTGGCCTGGATGCTCAACATTTGATGCAATGGGCCCTCATGGCTTTGGCCATGCAGAGAAGACTTTCTGCTCTCCAGGAAAAGACCTTCCCTGCAAGCCATATCTGCTGCTGCAGAGTGAGCAGAGGCTCTTGAGCAGGCACAGTTCCCTGGCATGGTTTCTGCAGGAAAAAAAAAAAAAAAAAAGTGAGAAGGGAAGTATTCAGGACTTCCTGAGTTTGGTTTGGGTTTTTTTGGAAGCTGCTGGCACTCACTTGAGATAACTCTTCCACAGCAATTTTCCCTGAAGATGGCTGCTGCTCTCCAGAAGATATCCCAGGCCCTGCCCCATCAGTGCTCCCCCTTGGCACTCCCAGGACATTCCCAGAGGTGACATTGCTGAATGAAGTCCCCTGCACACAGCCATGTGCTGTGGTTATGCTGCAGTAAAACAACTATGGCTTCTGGGCACTGCCCTGCCCTCCTAACAGGAGGGTGAGTGATCCTTCAGGAGGGTGTGGAGGAAGCAGATGTTGTCAGAAATCTGTTAGCAGATCCTTTTGGGCAAGAGAAGTTTCTGCCTGCACCCATTTAGGATGATAGGGTGTTCTGATGGTGATGCTTGCAGGCTGCCTCCTGTCCTCCTCTCAACAGTGCTGATGTTGCAGACGTGCAGCTTCAGTCGTCATGTTGTGATGCTGCAGGGGGAACATGATGTCACAGCACTTGCTTTGACCCTGGTAGTCTGAGCCCATGGCAGAGCCCTCCTGGGCTGGTGGCTGCATCTTCACTGAGCCTCCCTGAGTGCTCCCAGGACTGGGCTTAATTCAAGATTCCCTGAAGAGATGCCATTTGCTCCAAACCGTCACATCTATCCTCACTGTAGATACTGCTAGAGCCTTTCTGCTCTCCAGAACCCATTTTCTTACCTGCTGGAATTTCTGCAATGGCAGATGGGACATGGAAGTTGCAAAGTCCTCAGATCCATAAACACAGAGTGAGTAATAACTCTTTGGAGGACATCATGATACAGCATCAGAATTACCTGGTCCCTGGCCCCAAGGGCAGGCAAAGTTTCTGCCTCCAGCAGAGAGACAGGTAATGACATTGGATGGTGGCCATATTTAGGAAGCCTACAGAGGGCACATGGAAGCATGTCATCCCATGGGCTGATCCATCTCTGACATGCAGGTGGCAGAGCTGAAGCAAGAAGGTAGCATGTGATGACATCTAACTCCACACCTAGACCGTGGTGTGCCAGGAGTGCCAGGAACCAGGGGACAACTGGTCTCTAAGTAATGTGTGGAAGGGGAGATCTGGGGCTGCAGGGAATGTGATCCATCTCACCTGGTTATTCCCCCTCCTTTGCTGAAGCTGGCTCCAGAGTTTCCTGCCTGGGTGTGTGTAGCTGTCCACATGCTGCACAGCCATGGACTAACCAGGCCACCCTAGTACAGGGAGGCCAACTGGCATATCCACTGTACCAGATGGAGACAAACTGAAGCTCTGGGCAAAAAGACCTCTGAGGAAGGAGCCACAGCTCATGTTACTCCCTGGCATTGCTATGAGCTGGAAAGCCTCTGGGACCCTGTCTAACAATGATTTGGGCTCCGCTTCCCTGATTTCCCACTGCAGGGTGGAAGCAGCCTTGACAGCTTGCTGGGCAGGACTGGGAGCTGGGAGACGCAAGCCATTGTCCTGTTTCCTGTCTCAGTATTGCAAACATTTGTTGAGAGATCTGTCAGCAGATAACTCTTTCTTCCCTGATGAGGAAACAAAACCCAGTTTTGAAAAAGTCAAATATTTCAAAGAATGGTTTCTCTCTGCCCAGCTTTGGGGACTATCTGTGACTATGAACAGTTTCATCTGGTAGTCTTAAGCCAGGACACTCTAAATGCTTAGGCAGCTTCCCATGGCAGTGCAAGTCAAGGGGTAGAACCAAAGATTTCTGGCTGCACAACCCTTTACCCTGGCTTCACTGTTGGGTAGGCACTTCTGCAGAGGTCTGGGATGGATGGCTGAGGTCATGCAACATGCAAATTGACATATTTGTATAGCTCCAGATCTGGCTTAATGCTGTGTTTGTAGGTTTCATAATGCTTACCAGGCAGCAGGCTTGACTTGTGTCATCTACAGCAACATCAAAGAGACATGCTGTGGTTGCAGTGCTTTCTCAGGCACCTGAAGAGTTGCTGGGTCTGATGAGCTGAGCACCATGGAGCCTTGTCCAAGGAGGAGCACCTTTTTTTGCCTTTTCCATAGGCCCTTCTCCTACTTCCCCAGCATGGTGACACCCAGTTTGCAGACCCTCTTGCCCAGAGAATATTGACCTCTGCTTCCAAGTTCCCTCCTGAAAGCAACTATCATACCCCTTTTATCAGAAAAACTGTACATGGTGTTGCTAATTTTGTTCTCCACTTTCCACCAAGAAGGCCCCAGCCTGAGCCTCTCCAACACCTGATAGGTATCCAGGGGTTCCTGTGTAACCCAGCTTTTGTATCCTCTTCCTAGGTAAATCCCCTCTTTCCACTCCACTCTGCAGTTCATCTTACAGCTCAGCCTTTCCCAGGTCAACAGCCTGACCTCCCCAGAAAATGAACATTTTGCCCTAAGCATTGATGCAGCTCCAAGCCATCATCTGCCCTGCTGTCTTTCTGCTTCTTATTGCACAGGCATGGGAAGATGATGGAGAGGAAAGGATGAGTCCTGGCAGCTACCACCATGGCCCAGATCACATCTCAGCCCATATGGTACTCACTAGCCTGCAGCCATGCTGCTCTGCTTTTCTTCCCAATGCCTGCAATCCATGTTACACTGAAGAAAGGAGTCCTTTGCAAAGCAGGAAAGAAATGAGAGTAGGGAGAGGGGAGAGAGGAGAAAGACTAGATGAGAAGAAATCTTCTAGACCTTCTTACATACACAGATTATGTTCCCACATGAGGTAAAGGGGAAACATAAACCCCATTTTCAAAAAAGGAATGAAGGATGAACCAGGGAACTACAGTCCAGTCAGTCTCACTTCTGTGCCTGGTAAGATCATGGAGCAGATCCTTCTGGAGGCAATGCTGAGGCAGAAGAATAAGGAAGACGTGATTGGGTACAATCAACACAGCTTCACCAGGGGCAAATCATGCCTGACTAACCTGGTGGCCTTCTATGAGAAGGTCGCAACATTGATAGACAAAGGAAGAGTAACTGACGTCATTTACCTGGACCTGAGCAAAGCCTTTGACACTGTCCCACACGACATCCTGGTCTCCAAGCTGGTAAAATATGGGTTCGATGGATTGACAATTTGGTAGATAAAGAACTGGCTTGATGGCTGCACCCAAAGAGTGTCTGTCGATGGGTCCATTGCGGAGCAGCGAGGGAAGATGCGGACAATCAATATGATTGGTAAAGCAAACTTCGTTTATTAGAGATCAGAAGGCTGCTTTTATACAGTCACCTTATTAATAGGCACACGTGTCCATTGCTCA
>JAAGNO010018835.1:11044-32573 GCA_033439905.1 Ceryle rudis | reverse complement strand
TGAGCTTAACATCTTGCTTCAGAAAGCATCTCCTTTAAAGGTACATGGCCCTTGTCTTCTAGCCATTCTCCAACAGTCCATGTCCAAGTGGAGGCCAGTGACAAGTGGAGTCCCTCAAGGATCAGTACTGGGACCAGTCTTGATTAACATCTTCATTGGAGACACAGACAGTGGCATTGAGTGCAGCCTCAGCAAGTTTGCCAACAACACCAAGATGCGTGGGGCAGTTGACTCGCTGGAGGGTAGGGAAGCCATCCAGAGGGAACTTGATAGGTTGGAGAGGTGGGCCTATGCTAATCTCATGAAGTTCAACAAGTGCAAGGACCTCCATCTGGGTTGGGGCAATCCCAGGCACCAATATAGGCTGGGCAGTGACTGCCTTGAGAGCAGCCCTGAAGAAAAGGACTTGGCGGTACTGGTGGATGAGAAGCAAAACATGACCCATCAGTGTGCTCTTGCAGCTCAGAGGGCCAATCATATCCTGGGCTGCATCAAGAGAAGTGTGGCCAGCAGGTCAAGGGAGGTGACTCTCCCCCTCCACTCTTGTGAGACCCCACCTGGAGTACTGCATACACTTCTGGAGCCCCTATTACAGGAAAGATATGGACATGCTGGAACATGTCCAAAGAAGGGTCACGAGGATGATTAGAGGGCTGGAGCACCTCTTCTGTGAGGACAGAGAGAGTTGGGGTTGTTCAGTCTGGGGAAGAGAAGGCTCTGAGAAGACCTTATTGTGGCCTTCCAGTATCTTAAGGGGGCCTACAAGAAAGATGGGGAGGGACTTTTTAGGCTATCAGGCAGTGATAGGACTAGAGGGAATGGATTAAAACTAGAGAAAGGTCGATTAAGGTTAGACATTAGGAAGAATTTCTTCACCATGAGGGTGGTGACTGGAACAGGTTGCACAGAGAGGTGGTGAAAGCCCCATCCTTGGAGATTTTTAAGACCAGGCTGAATGGGGCTCTGAGCAACCTGATCTAGTGGGAGGTGTCCCTGCCCATGGCAGGGGGACTGGAACTAGATGACCTTTAAGGTCCCTTCCAACCCTGACAATTCTGTTATTCTATGATTCTATGAATTCTTGTCTTAAGCATCATTCATAGTGTGACTTGCAAATGCTGTCCATATCATGCTCCTGTCTCCCAAGAGTCTGGGGAGTTGCCACATGCACAGACATCTCAGCAGTTGTGTCCTGGGTCAAACTGTACTCACGGTTACTATAACTCTCCTTATCTATTTTTAGCATTGCATGAATTGTTCGATGGCTGCAGTGTTCCACCCCAGAGCAGCTGTGTTTCAGTGGTGGGCATTAAAGATTTAAAGCAAGATTTTTTTCAAGCGTGCTAAAATTCTTTGTAAGATGCCATGTTCATTCACTGTTTGTCAGGTTCTGCCACGCTAACGTGTCTAAGCCCCTGGCCATGGTACCTTGCCGATCTGCGCTGTGTTCCTGGGAAGCAGTGCGGCATTGCAGCCCCAGCACCATGCAGCTACAGCATGGGAGGGAGTGTCTCAACCAAATTATGGTGCTTTCACCACCCATTTTTATTACTGCCAGACCCAGACTTTGCATTCTGGTAAGGAGCTAATGAATCATGATTCATTGCTTCACTTAGAGAATGCAAAAGATCTAGGAAAGAAGAAATAGGAAAAATCTCAAGTCTGGCTCCAGGGTCTGTTATGAGCCTGCCTCCAGTGCATGGCACAGAGAGGTGCCAGGGTCTACTCTGTATCCAGTGGTGTGCCAGGGGATGTTGCCTCCATGACTCTGTCTCAGGCTCAGCAGGCTCAAAAGGATGGTCAGGGGTTCACTGAGGCCATCACAGGCAACTGTCTCTTACCTTCCTGCCATCTCCCATTTTAAAGGTATCACTTTTCTCATGTCTTTTCCTCTTGGAGGATTTAAGAAGCTCACTGGGTGGCTTGTTCAGGACCTTCTGCTACTTTCCAGCCCAAATATATTTGTGATCAGTCCAGATCTGTTTGATCTCGTATCTGTTCTTGCCTCATTGTTCCTTAGGATAAGAGACATTCTTTAACCTTAAAAGGAAAAAAAGTAAATCTTTAGTTCTTTTTACCCAAACCCATGTAAAATCCAGAAGATGTGGAGACAAAGGTTAGGTAAGTTTAAAAAAAAAAAATATGCTAACAACAAGAATCAGGGTCTGCTGACATAGATAGCAATAACTTACTAAATTAATAAACTCTTAATTGCCACCAAATTTGGAAGGACATTAAACTCCTAGGGACAGAATTCAGAAGTGGTCCCCGACACCCTAAGACCAGGCAAGACTGTATGTGGATAGAGAAAGATACCTTTGGTGTGCTGTGAGCTGTGCCATCTGGTGGGAACCTGGTGCTGTCTGTGAGAAGAACTCAGGACAGGAGGGACATCTGTTTGGACACCACCATCAACATTGTTCTTCACCCACCTCTCAAAGCACCTGGGATGGAGCACAACTGTCTCCCTGAGTCTTTCCCAGCCACGCATGGGTTTCACAGAGGAGGGCTGCTGCAAAATGAAAATGGACTTTCTGATAATGCAAAGGGGTGTTCCCCAAGTTCTCATGTTCTCCTGCAGCCCTTCCACCTGCCTTCAGTGGTTGGTGGGGAACAGGTCTCTCTGAAGGGAAACACTGACAGCCCTCAGGCTTCTGGCAAAGTTGAAAGCAGCAAAAAGAGCAGGTACAATGAAAATAGTGAACATTATTAGCTGTGTGTGTGCAGGTGGGGACTGGCAAGAGAATTCCCAAATCGCAGTAAATCATCATCAGAGCCATTCAGAGCAAATAAGCCTGATCAAAATATTAAACTGCAAGAAAACTCAGTAATATTTTAGGCAAGGAGAAGTAGAAGCTGCAAAGTCTGTGGATGCAGATAGTCTGTGATCTTAGAAAACAGTTTTTTTCCAGCCTGTGCAAAACAGGCAGCAGTGAAGCCAGTTTGCAGAGCACACAGGTCCCTGGGGTTAACCTGGAGAGCAAGTCAAGGGGATCCAGGATCACTCTGTGTAAACAACACATGTTCAAGAACCACTGATTTACAGCATAATCCTTTTGCTCTGGCCACCAACTCCAGGCAGAAGCTTTCCTGTGACCCTGCCACCATGCAGACTGCTTGAGTCTCTCCTCACATTTGCCATCTGAGGCAGCATCGGTGCGAAGTCCTTCTTTGGTAGGATGGATGCCACAGCTCCAGTGTTTTGGAGGGACCGGCACTGGAGGACCCTCATTACTGGATGTCAGGACTGTAGGCATCCCTCACAACATCCCTCCTGGGGAAGATCTGGGAGGAGGAGGGAGACATGATGTCAGACTTTCAATGAACTTTCCTTGATGGAAAAGACAGCAATTACATTAGCCCTTTGGAATTATGCTCCTGCTTATCAGGGTTCAGGGTTTTCTCTTTCAAATGCAGATGAAAGCACCACCTGGTGCCTTTCCTTGGGGGCATTTTAGGGCTAGTGAATGTGGTGAGGAGAGGGCTGTCCTTAGAGATACCTGTCCACTTCTCTGCAGGTTGCCAGGGCACCTTCTTGGCTTTTGGGGTACAGCAGAGAAGACAACAATGTGGGGCTGCTCTGCTTGAGAACAACTAGGAAACATCTGTGTTCAGTGCATTCCAGCACTGGGGCCCTCCACAGACTCCTCAGGTCTTGTAGCCCTATGGCAGAGCTAAGGGGAGTGATACCTGGTTCGCTTACAAGGCCCTCTGAGTTTTATAGATGACAAGTAGCCTTGGCAGAGTAAAGCAGAAGTGTCCCAGAAAAGTGGTAGCCCAGGCCAGGTCTGAACATGGAGTGGTCTGAACTTGGTAAATGCATTGGTCTGATGTCATATGGTCCATGTAAGACATGTCACCTAGAAGAAGGGTCTGTAGGGCTCCTGGCAGTGATGGCAGCAGTGGCCTTGCAGGGTCCTTACAGAGGAGGGCTGACAGTACCTCTGGGACCCCAGTCTGCAAAGCCATGGGTTTGCACAGAAATTGCTTTCAGCCATTGTAACTCAGCTGAAACCCTGCACTAAAACTGAGCAAAGAAAACACTGAGTAGATGGGGAATGGGTCTTGGACCCCTGCTCTCCCCTGTAACAGATGTTGGCTCAGATCTGGGGCAGCCCCTTCCCTTCAAGGATGCTGATTTTACATTTCTGTCCAAAGGTTCACTGCTGTATAAACATTGGAAGAATTAAATTTTTTCCTTGCCACATGTAGTGCATGGTACTGCCACATCTGTTTTCCGCAGACACATGTCCCAAGCCAGGTGGATGGTCTGGAGTCATTACATGGCAGACAGGAGCTTGCCATCTAAAGGACACTTCTTTGCTCTGCACCTGCAGCTGGGTTAGAAGCAGTGCACCACAGCCTTCAGCTGTCTTGAGACCCTGGCCCAGGACCCATGAAACAGGATCATAGCTGAAATGTTTGTATTTATGATCACTGATCACATTGAGTGCACCCATTATTGAGGAATGTCTATTGGCCAGCTCTTTTCAGCTCACAGCCAGCTATGCAGTCTAACTTTGTGGGTTTTCAATACTCAATGCATCCAGTGCAGCTTCAGCCTTGCCTTTCATGCCCTTTGCCTAACACCAGAACAGTCCTGTGATTGGCCAAAATATGGGACTGATCCAGCTTTGAAAAAAAGTTTTGGTTGATCGATGCCCCACTCTAGTTTAGTTCTCCACACCCTCACTCAGCATGAAGGAGCAGGGACATAGGACTGTAGAAGGAAAAAGAGCCAACAGTGTCACCACAGCATGACACCATCTCAGACCCTCCAGGCACAGAGAATCCACATTACCCTCCCTGCCACAACCCCACCCCTCCAGCCACTGTATATCACTCATTTTCTCATACAAAATTCAGACATTATTTGCTGTAGCACATCTCACCCTTTATGTCTCAGCCTTTAATATGTATTTCTCCAAGGAACTGCATTTCTCCAGTGGAATTAATTTTCCTACATTTAAAAATTCAACTGGAGGTGACCTGGGTAAGAGAAACCAGGATAAATACATGTTCAAAGAAGAACCCATGTATAGAATTGTAAAATGGTCATATGAAGTAAGGTTGTCCTTGTGTTTGGTAGAATTTCCCCACTCTGATTTTGGAGGAGTAGCATCTCTTCCTGCAAAGGAAAACACTCCAGAAAAGAGACTGTGAAAGGAAACTGCAAGGAAGAAAGTTGTGTCCCATTTAGCTGTTAGTTCATTGCAGCAGGCTTGGCTGGCAGGCACTGAACACTTTGAAGTCTTCACGTACAAAATACTTTTTGAGAGCATCAAATTGCTGTCATAAACCACAAGGTGTGAGGAAGTCAGGTGCCTCCTGAACATACCAGTTTGACAGTGGCCACCAGCACACCGATTTTCAAATGTTTTGCACAAGGAAAGCAGATGCCCAAAGAGGACAATGAAGCTCATGAAGGGCTGAGAGCACAAATGAGGTCTAGATCACTCTGAGATAGTGGTGGATCATGTGACCTACCGGGTGGGAGAAGGGTCTCGGAGGGACTTAACAGTAGGTCTGGTGGACCTATGGTTCTTTTATTAGTTGTGTGTCAGTACATTGGTGAGATCTACCTCATTAAGTTGATCGAGTCCATACTCTGGACAGCAGTGCAAAGGAGATGATAGTGACATCCTGGCTGTACTGAAGCATGTCCACAAGTGTTGTATGGCATATTGAATGTGATTATTGACAAAGAGATGTCCTCTTCCTCTTAATGCTTACACTTACCGTCCCATACTTCTCCTCAGGAACAGCTTCCCACACTCATGACTTTCATTACCTGCAATTGTTTGGTCTTTGACAAAGACCAGAATTAACAACCAAGTATTTGTCTCTAAGTCTTTTCAATGGTTTCAAAATGGCTGTAGATTCTGCATAAGGATTTTAGACAACATCAGCTCCTGCTTAGGTTGCTCCTCCCTGGCTTCACAGAAGCTAGTGTTTCCCAGTAAGTTTGCAGCTCATCTGTTGGTGCAGAGTCACCTTCCTCAGGGGACATGCTTTGCATCTGGACTACATACACTGCAGTGTGTCAGCACCATCTGGACAGCAACTTACCACAGCATTGAAGGGGAAAGCAGATGGAGAGTAAAATAGGGAAACGGGAGAAGAAAAATTACCTTCTCTGCATTGGGAAAATGCCCTGCACACTATTATTGTATCCTGTAAGAACCACTTTACTATTCAAGGAACTTTTCCCTCTCCCAGTTTCTGAGTCTGAAAAATAGTTAAGGATTTCCCCCAAGCTCTGGGGACCCTTCAGAGTCAACAGGGAGCAAGAGGGATGTCCACACATCTACAGCTTGACTTGGTGATCTGTTTTGGATCTTGGATGAGAAGCAGCATGGGTTCGCATTGTCTGTCTCTGTGGACCTTCAAAGGAGTCCAGAGCAGCACAGGGGACACAGCCACATTTGTAGTGTAAATATCACACCAAATGTCTGCCCATGAGATTACTCCAGACAAATGTGCTTTCACTTAAATTCAACCCTTAACTTACTGAATGCCCATTTTACAGGTGAGAGCTATAGCAAGGGCCTCGTGGAGGCTGAAGGAAGTGTGGTCAGCATGGATTTGCAACCAGCCTTTTGCAGTCCTATCACCCTGTCACACCTTGCTTGACTCCATCTGTAGTTCAGCTTTCTTTGTCTTCTGTTTCACATCTTTACTGTCCCTCCTCTCCAGGGAAAGCCTTCACAATAAGCAGTGTAATTGGTTGCTAGAGATCCCAGGTCTCAGGGATATTTGACCCAAAAGCTACAGACAGGACTGCTTACACATTCAGAAGGATGCTGTCTGGCTTGGACAAACATAATTTTTCTTTACTCTGTAGACACAGCTCATGTGCTTATGGAAGTTTTTTTCTTGTATCAGCTTCACATGTGGATCGGAATTACTGAAGTTAATCAGTCCCACCCCAGTCCCCTCACCCCTTCCATCAGATGTAAATGTCATTCACCTCTGAAAGGGGCAGCAGTATCCTCATGCCCTTCTCCACCTGCTCACCCAGCCTTCCACCTTCGTACCACAAATGAGATCAGGAACCTGCTCTGTCTGAGAACTGACCCAGAGGAGACAAACAAACACAAAAAGTAGAGAGACATTTCTGCAAGATGTCTGTAGACTAGGACAGGCAGAAGAGAGGCAGGAGAATCATGTGGCTGAGGGCTGAGGATGGAGCAAGACCACCTCCTGCTGTGACATCACCCACTTATATCAAATTAACATGATCACAGAACTGCTTTGCTTGACCTTGGTGAGCTTGGTGCAGAAATAAAACGCAAACAAAAAAACCCCAAAACAAAACAAAAACCAACCAAACAACCCCCCCCAAACAAACAAACAAAAAACCCACAAAAAAAACCAAACCACACACACAAAAAAAACCCACACACCAAAAAAAAAAAAAAAGGGAAAAAGCTATGTTCCAGTGGCACATCAAATTTGCTGACATAAATATTCCTATAGAAGGCAACGAGTAAGTAAATAAACAGAAATTGCTTTACCTACAGGAGAGTAGTTCATACTGCTATAAATATTATACTGTGCCATATTGCCACATTTCAATACAGGAAGGTAGTAAATATTGCAAAAGTTATCAAGGGAGTTTCAGTACTGCCAACCACAAGTGTTAAAGAAACCACAGATGAAATCTGAAAACAAATCTGATGTTGGATTGACAACCACAGGTTCAAAATAAATAAATGTTGATGTCTTTTATTTGCCTTTTGCCTTCAGGGCTTTTGAGATGCAAAATGCTGTTTCTGCCTCTTCCTTACAAAAAAAGGAGGCAGTGATCTCGCCCTAATGAAAAGACAGATGAAATTCTTCCTTAATCAAATGATTCAAGGTCCTGGGGCATTACAGATTTATGATAAAATACTAAACTTCTTCTAAAACTAGGACAGTTGGACACACAAACATTTGTTTAAGGGGACGCTCGTTCCCTAAGGAAGGAGGTACCAGGATGCCACAAGAAGTGGTGTTACTTTTAAAGATGTTCAGTAGTTATCACAGTTAGGATTTTCCCAAAACAAGACCCGTTGGAGCAACCCAAAATATATCATAAATACTGTAACCTACTGTCAGTATAGAGAGATGAATTATTTAAAGGCCATTCAATATGCCATGCAATATGGTGCACTGAAATCAAGAAAGGCTTCCTGGACTACCTGGATTTAACATCTGTATAAGGCAGATACCATACATGCAGAGAGATCACAGCCTCTGCTTGTGTAGACCTCCACTCTGCTTTCCCAAAAAAAAAAAGAAAGCAAGTTCTAAACACATCCAGATTTTCTCATTTGAAATGATGATGTTTTTTTCTCTTTAACAGTAGTCCAATTTTCCCAACATCTAAGTTGCACTGAGACTTACAAACATGAAAAAAACATAATATTTAAAAAGACCCTGGCTTGTCATTTCATCTGGTTTTGAATTGGCCAAGTAGAAAATTTCTGATTACAACATATGCAAAAGGACTTTTAAATTAAATATTTATATGCATTATAAATAAACATGCATAAAGTATCCAAGGATCTGGTAGTCAGAGTTAGTACATCTGTTCTCAGCTCCTTCAAAGAGTACGTATCACCTTCTCCAACATCAAATCTGATGGAATAGAAACACGGCAAGAACAGAAAAGGTAATTACTAATAAAAAGCTAGATTTTGACACTGTCATACATAGGTATTTCTATAGAAATGCTATTTTGAAATCCACTGTTTAATGTGACTTCACTTAGACTTCAGCAGATGCTTAAAGCTAACTGTCTGCTGAATTGCTGCTAGGAGTTGAGATAAATTAAAACAGAGCTTTTAGTTCTTCCTTAACATAGTGTCACTTTCTTTTTGCCTTGATAAAGCACTTATTGTCCATGGTTCATTTTAAGTGCCTGATTAGTGCTAGTGACTTCACTTACATGCTTGAAGTTAAGAATATGATCACTGTTAGATTTTATCTGAATCTTAATTGTCTCTAAAGTACTGGCCCAAAACCATGCTTAGTAGTTAACAAGCATGCAAACAAATCCTGCATCTCAGAATAAAAAATGCCAAAAATCAGCAAAAGGATGAAATAAACTTCAAACAATTGCACCACACGTTCTTGCTCCTGGCCCTTAGCAGAGGGTTGTATAATAACAGAAAGTCCATGTTCCTCTGTCCAGGCACCTTGAGTCTGACGATGTCTTGATGGAAGATAAAGTGCAAATGGATTTCTGTGACTTGAAAGCCATTTAAATTCAGTTGACAAGTTCAGAGTTTGTTTATCTTGATCATCATATTGGCTATAACATGACACATTTATAACTCCTAAGCCGGAACAGAGGCTGGAAGAGCCCTGCTGGACTCCGGTCTGCTCTGTGCAAGCTGGCAGCTCACCCTTGCTGTGGTCTCTGGTCATCCTCTTGAGTGACAGGACAAGCACCAATTCTGAGCCATTCAATTCCATAGGAATCCAATTAAGACTTTTTTTTTTTTTTTTTTTTTTTTTCCCCTGTGTATTATGCTTGGAGTGTTAGCAAGGCAGTTTCTGCTTTTAGCTTTCTGCTGAACCCTGTGGCTTTTCAGTATAAAGAGAGAGCAAGATGGGACCACTGGACACCCCTAGCTCTTTCCTAAGGTAGAGCTGTGGAAAGGGTCTTTCACTTGTGCTCTCCAATTGGAAGCACAGACCAGCTCCACTAAATTCACTGGAGAGCCCTCCTTGCAGTGATTTCATCCTCACTTTTGTGTTTCTCTTTATACTTCATGAAAGAGGCAAAAACAGGGGGAGAACTTTGTGTTCCCTTTCCTTCTCCTGCCTGCCAATAGCATGGGGTTAAAAATGACTGTGTGTTTCTTCCAAAATTATTAGCATAATTATCTCTCCTCTCAGAATGTGTAATAGCTGGCTGTGTTCCACAAAAGATTGCATTTAACTAATCCTGCTTTAGAAAGCCATACTATTTATATTTTCTAAAATCAACCTCATCTTCAGAAATGCCCTTTAAAGGACACATCTTGTTCTATTCTGACCATATGTTTTCACCGTGATCTGCCTATTCTAAACATGTTTCCAAATGTTAGCATCCAGGACCGCTCCCACAGATGCTTTTTGTGCTTTGCTGTCTAACGTTAGTCATGCAGCCTGCTCAGCTGTTTGATTTTTGAGAAAGCCAGTCCATATTTATCTAATTACTTTGTGTTTGGAAAGTCAGCATGAAGTTCTCAAACACAGAGGGGATCCCAGGCACTGACTGTCAACACCAGCTAAGTTTGTCCTGTGGGGTTTGCCACCAGACATGTTCAGCTTTCTCTCCCAGAATAAAGTCCTTGCTCTTTCTCTTCATAGGGATTTCTTCTATTCATTTCACCCCTGTTTTTTTTGTTGGTTTTTTTTTGTTTGTTTGTTTGTTTGTTTGTTTTTTTCTGATTTATGCTGAAATATGTGAGAAAGGCCAACACTAAATAAATTAAAACCAAATAAAATAATAGTAAATAAAATAAGAAATTCTATAGAGAGATTTTAAACTCCAGATCAAAAGTGAGTCCAAACATTCCTTTCTGGGGTGTGGGGGTCCTTTTAGTTTTTGCTCTCCCAATGCAGAAGCATTGCTGTGAAGACATTCCCATGCAGGATATATCTCTTTTCCAGAGCCTCCTGCTGGTGAATCCAACAAGGTTCTGTTAACACTAGAAAAAGCTGCTCTTTTTGATAGACCTTGTACTCCTTTGTCTACATAGAGGAAAAAATATTTCTTCATCAAGAAAGCAACCTTTCCAAAGATGCTTCAAAAGGTATCCATTTCCTTAGAGAGAGGTATTTGGAGCTCTGTGTAACCTTTATCTTTACTGTGGTGGTGCTGTTTTTTAACATAACATTTTAACCAAGATTGGAAAATATTCTTCTTGTGGTTTTGTTTCTTTATCAATGTACTTTTTAGCTGTAGTTGCTTGAAAACAAAAGTTGTATTTTCCTCATACAAGCCCTTCCAGACAGTTTGCATTTGCAGTTTGGCACTTTGATGCTTTTGAGGTAGTCAGTGAATCTCTACACAAAGACACTGTGAAGAAGAAACACGCTTGTGCGTAGGGAGTTCATGAATTGGCATGATTTACATAGTGCTTGTTCCATCACTGGATATAAGTGGTGTGTGGGAGGAATAGTATCCACTGTGAATGGCTGTGTCAGTCTGTGCATATCTTCAACAGAGGAGACACATTTTTGTGAGTGAACTTGAAGCCTTGTTGTACAAGACCATCCTCCTTACACTACTCATTTTTCCTAAAACATTTGGAAGAGAAGGTTTATTTTCTACCCGTTTTTTGGCATAGCTCAGTAGGCCATGCTGGTTTTCTGATGTGGTCATATGTCACCTCAATACCCATGCAGGTATGTATTTTCCCCCTGCAGCTGTATGTTCACCTCCTCCTTGATTTCTTAGAGTTCCTTTAAACCCTCCATTTCCTATAGCCTTAAAACAAGGAATGAACAATACCTATTGCTGTGAAGTGGTTATGGCTGCAGTGCACATACCTACCTGTTACAAAGTCACAAAGAAAAAGTAAAATGACCTCTTGTCCCCTTCTGCTTTTCTACCATGATACATACATGTATGCATCATCTACGTGCATATATCACATGCACTAATATGTGCCTGTAGATATATATACAGACTCATATAAAAAAAAAGAAGCTACTGATAAGAAATACTGTTTGTAGCAAGTCAAACAGTAAAATAATGTCTTTCCATCAGGAACATGCTCAGTTTGAACATGTACTTTATTCAGAACCCTGTTTTCTACCACTTTCTTCCTTTTCTGGGTAGAATAAGTTTTGCCTGGAAGTATGTCTAAGTACTTACAGTTTAGAAAGACATTTAAACTGTAAAAACAAGAGGTGAAAAAATAGTGAATGAAGTAGTTGAAGATTCCTGTGAACTGTTAAATCCTACAGTTTTTAGTTTCCTGATGGATATTTTCCAAATAAAGTATGTCTTGAACACTGCTTGGCCAGTGTAGCTCTGGGCATGTGTCACTGCTGTATAGTGAAGGAGGCTTGTAGCAGTCCCAAGATGTGAGGAACAGGAGGAACAAAATGACAGCTCCTGGAGGTGGGCATGGTAAGCATTTCACTGGCATCCAGGTGAACCATATTCTCTTGCCACTGCCAGGGAGTTCCAAGTCCACAGTGCAATTCCTGCTGACAAGTTTGCAGCAGCTCCAGGTGTGAGAAACACCAGCACCCTTCCTGACCTTCCTATGCCAGCAAAACACAGAGCACCCATTCAACTGTGCTGGTGGTGACAGTTTCATCTGCCCTGGATGATGCTGCTCAGAGTGGGGTGGACAGGAGAGGAGTTTCTGTTGGAGGATGCGGGGGCACTCCTGGGAGGCTCTGCTCATGGGGGTGAAACAGGAGGGTTTGCCTCATGTGAAAGACCTGGACGAAGCTGAGCTAGTCAGTTCACAGAGCCTTTCAAAGTCACTTCGCTTTCTTGTTCCTTAAGTTTCAAACACCTCTGCAACATAATTTTCAAAAGTGCGGAAAACAAGCTACTACAGACACAGGAAGGTTCTGCTCTCATTGCTGTGGCCAGCAGGGTTGTGATAGAGACTAACAAGCCTGGGATTGAACTGGGCTGGAGGGAGGATTTCCAGTCCTCCTTGTGTTACTGTGTGGCCACAGCAGAGTGATTCTGCCTGCCTTCATCATTTTCCTCACATGAAAACCAGGAACAGTTGCACCTGCCTTACCTTCTGCACAAAAGTGGTACGATTAATTAGCATCTTATTTATGCTTGTAAAATCCTACTAAAAATCTCCTTTGTGTTCTGAAAAATCTGACCTGCGTGTTTCATGCTGTTCCTCAAAAGTAATAAAACCTTGCAGATGCAAGTACAATTGCTCTCTGTCTCATCTTAAATCTGGGTCTGACAGACCCCACCCTATCTGCAAGGGGAGTCTGGAAGCTTTTTGTGAGGCTTAGCTGAGCACTAGGGAAAGCCTGAATGGAAAATAACAGTTCCATAATCAGTGCAGGATTTGGATGGCGTGGGATACTAAAGAACAGGGCCATTCACCACTTAATGAGGATTAAAATAACTCTTGAATAGCTGCTTTATTCCCCGAGCAACCTGTTCAATGGATGAGTCACAGGATTACAATTGAAAAATAGACTGGAATGGTAGAACAAAAACCTGACATAATGAGTATCGAATTAAGGGTTTGGGGACAGCCTTTAATCTGGCATTTCCAACCCCTTAGTGACTGACATCGTGACTTCACTAGTAGTTTAATTTTTGTTTTTGTCTTTTATGACTCTTGCTACAGTCCCTTTTTTAGGGGTCAGTTTACTTGGGTACTGTTAGCCAGGTGCAGAAAAACTCTGCAAGCAGGATATTCACATCTTAGCAGTCTAAAGTGGTTAGTTATTGGCTATGTACATGAAAGACAGCTGGGATTTAATGATCTATTAGGCTAAGTATTCATATACTCATCACCTCTGATAAAGGCACTGCAGGGTCCTAGCTGGCTGGGCACACCAGGGGCTGAGCCTTCCCAATTCCCTGGGAAGGCCTCCAGTGCTGGGAGCTGCCATCTGCCACCATCTCTGTCTGACCTAATCTAAACTAATGGGAAAAGGCTTTGGATAGCGAAAGGCTGATGCTTGTTCCTCTTGCCTAGGCACCCTGGTCATCTTTGCTTGACCATTGTTAAAGGACATTTGCTCAAGGGCTTCCCTTTGGACTATAATTTGTGAATAGAAAATGCCAAGAGGGGCAGGCAGATGACAAATGAACAGCTTTATGCCAAAAGTATTTACATTCTCATCATCAGTCTTCGGTCTGCTGTCCTCCTTGCCTTCGGGATCTGCATTTCTTTCAGTTCCTAAAGCCTGAAGTCTTTTGTCCTATATACATACTCTGGAAGATTAGCCCTTCAAAGGGATGTTCTCTTCATTAGTGTAGATGTTAAGCAGTTATCTCATCATCAGAAAAGCAAATCCCTTGTTACATCCTCCTCTGACAATCTCATCTGGGGAATAAGGTTTGAAAGTAGGCAAATATTGAGGTTGCTGAAAAGACCAGATGGGCAGAAGGTGAGGAACTGTATGTCATAGGCTAATTATTCCTGTTTAGTCCATTTCTTTTGTCCTGTTGATTATAGATTTCAGAGCTGTTCCAAGTACTTTATTAAATACTGTAAAACTAATGCAAAATATTGTATAGCTGTCAAAACTATCATATATCTGTAATATAGTTGGCATATTTTAAAAATATCCTTGCTTTGTTGTCTTTATAAGGAATTTTATTAGGAAAGACAGGCTGAAAAATACAGCATTTTCTTTCTGTATTCTGACACTTGATACTTTTTCCATTACAGAACACAGTAAGTCTAGCTTTTATTAACAATAAACACATACAAAATCCCTGAGGCTGAAAAGATATACCCTAGAGAAAACTAATACCAAGTATCGAAGGAAAGGTTAAGTCCTTACACAAAAAGATTGTTTCTTAAGAGGATCTCCTAGATAAGAAGTGTAATGGGAACTCTTTGGGGGATCTTTAAAGTTTTCTTTATCAGTTTCTTGGGGTTCTGCACCTTGAGACAGGCAATTCAGTTAGTGATTTATGCTGTGAATCAGAGCTGTCAGTCATGACCATTCGGAGAAGAGCTTCTTTCATTGCTGAGATTGATACCTGAAGAGATGAGAAGACTCACCTCTGTGAAGAAGGGGATGAAGGGCTGTCCAGCACCATTCCACCTCTGGAGCTAACACAGATACTTTGATTACATTTGCGCCTTAGTGATGCTTTCAGGTTCCCAGGGCCAGATCCTGACTTGCTCTGGGCTTTCACAGTGACCATTGTCCAGCAATGTCTGAAGGAGTTGATGTTGCCCCAACACTGAAGTCACTCAGCTACTGCAACACCATAAAGCACTCTCCATATTCACTGAGAAAATGATAGCCTCATGTTTTATCATCCTCTGTGGAAAAGATGCTTGAGCTTCTTGAAATCAATCATTAGATACCACAGTGGACACTAGACCAAGTCTTTTCAACAGTGCACATGCATTCTCGGTGAAATTTCAGGAATTAATGGAAGGAACACTCCTCTTCGTCTTCAAACACAGGATGGGTCACTAAGGAGAGAGACTTTTGGGGAAGTTTATGTTCCCTTTTACATAGCTGCCTGAGTCCTGACTCCAGGCACAGCAGAAACCACTTGTTCCTGTGGGAGACACCTTATCTGACTGTGTTGGGCTGCTGGCCCACCTGAGTGCCATCTCCATGGAGACACATGGAGAAATGTCAAGAAGCATAAGAAGAGAGACAGGAAGAACTCAATGGTGGTGCAGAGGCTCATTTGCTTCCCTAGGTGATGAACTTGGAAGAAGATTTCTTCTTTTCCAGGTCCAAGATGTCACTGCCACCAGCAGAAGTAGGGTCCTAGGGCCCATGGATGCTGGCACTGGTGTCCATGGGGATACAGGGTGGGGAACCTCACTGGGGACCACTGTGTCTGAACATACTGTGCATGTTGTGTCTTCAGCTGGATCACATCTGCAGGGCTTGCAAGGTGGCTGTATATGTTCTCCTCATAGTCAGGGACAGGGACAGGAAACGCAGGTGTCCTGCTCCTTTCAGCAGCAGTGTACAGTTGGGTTGCCTTCACTGTACTCTAAGCTAACAAACATACTCACTGGTGGATCCTACCAAGTAGCACTGAGAGACTCTGGAGTGCTTAGTCTGGTAGCTGCAGAAGAAGGGCCACCTCAGCATGGCAGCATGGCCATCTATGCAGAAACTTGTCCCTTCATGCTTCCCAGTCTCTACAGACTTCTCTTTCTTCCTGCAGTATCTCATCCCCTCCAAGAGGATCTTCCTTCTCCTTTCATAAATGTGCCCTTTAGCAAACTCCACTTTTCATGTGAGTGAAAAGTTGTATGTCCCAGAGCAGCAGCTATTGAATTCACATACAGACTACATCTGTAATTGTATAGGATGCAGCGTTTTGTTCTGTCTGTACTATGCATTTCTTTTGGAAAAAAACCTGAAGCCCTCAAAACCACTGCCTGTCCATGTGTATTCCCAGCTTGCAAAGGGGCTAGGTGCACTGGTTTCCCTTCTGCCAGTAAAAAGTCTCATTCTTTCTGCTGGTTATTTTATCTGATCACTCCTCCAACTGCGCTCAGAAATTTCGCATTGTGGTCTAGCAATTCAGAGCACTGTGAATCCTTTATTTCCCTAATGGAGCTTCCTAGTAAATAGCTTTGAACTCAGATCCTTGTCTCTACAATAGATACACTTCTGCCTAGCCAGCACTTCACAATTAACAGCATTATCTTGTTAAACCTGAAGAGATGCAGGAAGGCTCAGCCATCATTTTAAACCATTTTATTGCTTAGAAAGTGTTCACAATAGACTACAGAAGTGGTAAATGAAGCCCAGTGCTGCATTCAGATGCCTGATTAGCTCAGCCACATGAAAATGCCAGTAATCCAGCGCCTGACTATTTTGGATGCTGTTTCTTAGGCATCCTTAAAGCACCTGAGTTTTTTAGGGGGGAAAAAAGGGAAGGGAAGGGAAAGGACAGGAAGAATGGCAGAGAGAAAGTATTAGGGGTGAAATGAAAAGCTGATCAGAATCAGAAGACAATAGTTCCTATTCAGGTGTAATTGTCCTCAGTGAAGACACCTTTTCATCCAGAAGTGAGATTGTGAGAGCAAGTGACTGCATTGGAGTACTCTGTATTCTCATGAGAGAGGAACCCTCTGTTGTTTTCCTTCTGTAACAATTAATGTGCTCAGTTTATGTCTGCTACTGTTTTAAATGCTTGTATTTCATCCACATAAGTGTCTCCATCTCTGTGCAACCTTTTATCTGTCAGCTCCTGTAGTGTGTAAGCAACATTAATTGAGAAGAGGACAAACAGTTTGGATGTTTGGATATTTTCTGTGATTTGTTGTTTAAATTAGCTTTGCTGTGGCCAGGATGGAAGTCCTTGCTGTCCTTAGCCACGCTCCATGACTACATCCCCACACCTGGATGAAACCCAGAGGAACTAGCATGGGAACCACAGACTATATTCAAAGCATGTGAAAGGATGGAGATCTGGGGAATTATCTCATTTTCTAAGGCTTTCAGGAGGGAAGTAGCTAAATAGCAATTTAGTCATGCTCAACGAACTTATCAGTTGCAAATGTCAAAGAGAGGTCATAAAAATACAACAGGCTCATTACTTACTACATAGTTTGCAACTTTCAAAAACAGATTTAAGAACTTATAAATAAGATAATAAATGATAGGGAAAATAACCAACAAAATATATGATAAGACACCAAGTTGAACATGAACTAGCAATGTGCCCTTGTGGCAAAAATGGCAGCATCTTGGACTGCAATTTGGAGGAATGTTGCCAGTGGGTCAAGGGAGCTGATTCTTCCCCTCTGCTCAGTACTGGTGTGAAATGTCAATAGTGCTGGGACCAGCGATGGGCTCCCCAGTACAGGAGAGGCGTGGACAAACTAGGCTGGGTCCATCCAAAGGGCAAGGAACAAGTTTAAGGGACTGGAGCATCTGTTGTAATGGAGAGGCTGAAAGCTGGGTCTCTTCAGTCTGTGAAAGAGAAAACTCAGAGGGATCTCATCAATGAATATAAATAACCGATGGGTAAGGAAAGAAGATAGAGCCAGGCTCTTCTCAGTGGTGCCAAGTGACAGGGCAAGAGGCAACAAGCACAAATTGTAACCCAGAAAAATCCACTTAAACATAAGAAAAAAACCTTTCCTTTGTGAGGGTGGTTGAGCACTGGAAGAGGGTTTGCAGAGAGGATTTGGATTTTCCATCTTTGGAGTTATCCAAAACCCTTGAACATGGTCCTGGGCAAACTGCTCTAGCTGACAATGCTTTAAGCAGGGGTTTGGACTAGATGATCTCTAGAGGCGTCTCCAGCCTCAGTGATTCTATGATTTTATTAACTTAGTAACAGAAAACCAACCATAAGAGAGAAACTGTTCTCAGTTACTCAGGACACAGACCCCTAATGCACATTGTACAAACCAGCTGCTTTCAAAACAAAGGCAGAGGATCCAAAGGAATATTCTAACTTCAGTTATCCGTAGGCCACTTATTGAAGGTCACTTTGGGTGTCTGTGTGAACCTGGTTTCCTTTCAAGGTTTCATCATATACTGGTATCAAGGCTAATATCCTTTCGATATTTTCAACTGTCTATATAATGAGTCTTTCATTTGTAGATGGAGAAGTAAGCAAGCTAATGTGTCCAGTCTGTTGTCATTCAGAAAAAAAACCTTCAGCTTTTAATCCTGGCTGTACACAGAGATTCAGCGTGCTGTGCAGGGAGTTGAGTTTACAGTGAGATAAAGCAGAGCCAACATGGATTTCTCAGAAAGAAATTGAGTCAAGATAATCTTATTTTCATTTTTTTACTGTGCTTTGTGGTCAGAGAGAAATAGCTTATATTAAGGATCTTGACCTTTGCAAGATTTTTAACAGTTTCTGGGAAAGTTATGTGAAACTAACTTAAGAATCATGTTCTTAAGGAACCTCTAGGGTGTAGATGCCATAATGGCTGACTAACTATAGTAACTAACTAAAAATCAGTAGAAGCATGAACTGGTGTGGTTCTGTGTCTGGTCTTTTTGTTACTAGTGGAAAAGGAATTTGCTTATTAAACTTGCAGGTGATATGAAGCTTGGATGACCACCTATTAGAGGATGGATTTAGAATTTTAAATGTTCTTGACAAATTTGAGAAATAGATTGAAAATAAAATGATTAAATGGAGAAAAATGCTATGCATTGGACTGAAGCAAGAATATTAAACACCCTTGTGTATGTTGAACAACAATTGGACAGGTAGCAGTTCTTTGGAAAAGCAATAAGGGATCACCCACTTTACATGAACTGGGGAAAAAAAAAAAAAAGTTTTGTGTGAACAGGAGCAGATAACTGGGAAGAATCCAGTCACTCCATTCTGTGTTGTTAAGATCACTTCTCAGAAGTATGTCCAACTGTATTCCAGACTTGAGAAGGATCTAGGTCCATCAGAGAGAGCACAGCATGCTAGAATGACAATAATGAAAGGCAAAGTAAGTTTTATAGGGAAACATAAAGGAAATGGTATTGTTTAGCTTGAAGAATAAAGTTAAGGGAACACATAGTAACAACTTTGTCATAAAGAGCTATTACAGAAGGGGATTTCTTCATGTCCCTGTTAGACAGGAAAGCAGCAATTGGCCTAAAAAGCAGTAAGAAAGAAGTAGTGAAATAGATCTTCTGGGAAGAAAGTGAAATATCAGTGATAGGTCTTTAAGAATATCATGCTATACCCCAGACTAGCCCATCCTGCACCAGGAGAGCATGAGCTGCAAGAAGATTTCTTGAAATCTCTTCTCACCCTATATTACTACAGTTTTATAACAGGTTTTAAAGATATGGACAAAGAGTTCATTCTTTATTGAAGGCTTGTCTGGGAGCTAAAGATGATAGAAGTTTATCAGCAGATACTTATCTAATGGTTTTATTACTATGAGGAAAAAAAGATGTTTTCCAACCCAAAGTGTAGTTACTAACCACAACGATAGCAGTTATTCTGGCATTGATCATTTCTGCTGCTTTGCAGCATGGTGTATTTAATACCAAATGCATCAGGTTTTACAGGATTCTCATTTCTCAGGGGAGGGTGATCTACTGTCCATGCACAGCTATTTAACTCTTCCTCCTGCGTTTATGAGAGCACTCGTTTGGTCTTTCCCTGTACTGACACAGAACATTGCTGTTGTAGTTGTGGTCCCAGTGGAAGAGTCTATTTTTTGTGCAGCTGGGGCTAATGTCCTGAAAACCTCCATTTTGGGTGGACATGGAGTAGGGGCTGTGAGGTTCCAGCTGTTCCCAGGAGCACACTACCAATGTTGGTACACCAGTCATGGTTTGTTCCTGTCTGAACATGTATCTTACCTTTGCAGTTAACTCTAATTTTCAGGCTTAGCAGAAAGGGAGCAGTTTCCCATTATTGTCTTCTTTCATCTGGAATTTTAAGTGAACTACATAAAAGAATCTGCTGCTTTCTTAAGCACTTTCTTCTTTCTTTAATCATGCTGAGATTTCCTGTGAATGCTGTGAGCTGTAATTATCATCTGCAGATCAGTGGCTATGCTAAGATGTTTCTTAAAGGGTTTTGTTTTTTTTTTTTTTTTTTTTTTGAATTTCTGATGCCCAAAAACAAAATTATATTCACCTGATACTAAACAGTGCCACCCAGACACCTACACATGGTAAGACAAAATAAAGAGCAAAATTACACACGTTGTAACTTTCCTCTGCCAAACAGTAACGTTTACTGGTATCAAAATATGTTTAATGTTAATAGAAATGTTCCTGTGGTGATGGTACATAAATGATGGTTTCCATTAACATTAAACATAGGACCATATTTTTAAACAGTGCACACAATGAAATATGTCTCAGTCTTTAAAAATGTTACCTATCAGCTTTGTGTTTCCCCATGTCTGCTCCTTTCTTCCTTACACATCAGCGAGGTGCTGTCAGATTTAACCAGCCAAACCACTAAAAATAATAACCGAATAAAAGTCCATCTTGTCAGCCAAGCCACTCAACTTACAGTGCTGCTTGTATATATTTCTAAGATAGGTTAGAAGGACAGTGAACACAGGGCAAGGGCTCCTGACATGATTTTGGCAAAACTATATGTGGCTAAAGTTCAGGTTCAGCTAAATCCAATCTGTCCAGCCCATACTAGCATGGGTCTGGTTGGGATAACTTAAAGCCCCTGACTCACTGCACAATGCCTCTTTAGTTTTTAGTATGCAGGATAGGTAAAGACCATGAAGAAATTCAGGACTCCCCCTGCCCATTTTCATAAACAGAAGCGCCTCTAAAACAGCTCCATTGGCTGCTCTCATACCCTCCATTTTCCTACTTCATTTTTTTGTGAAAACATGACATGTCTCTGACCCTAGGAACCTATGAAACCTAGAGCACCTTTCATGTCCATCCACCCACCACAGGGTAAATGAGCACTGACCTACCCCACAACCTCAGAATTGATGCCTCAGGAGATATCTGTGGCAGCCTATCACAACCATATAACTTGTCTGATCATCCCTCTAAAGAGTGAGAGCAGCCCTTCCAGAGTTCCTCTGACACTTTTCTGGGTTTGGTTTTTGTACTCAAAGAGCTTCATAGGTGTTAATACCCCTTCTGACAGTGCTTTTGCTGAGCTCAAAAAAAAAGCCCAATGATTTTAATTTGTCTTACCTCTGCATGTGGCTCAGCAGACTTATTGACATGTTTCTATTCAGCCCTCTCAACCTAATAAACCTGGGAGTGCATTGTGTCATACTTTAGCCAGTTTCAAGACTTCAGATGCTATTCAAAGAAAATCCTTTATTTCCCCTTTTTTTTAACCACCATCTAATCCCACCCTGGAGATGATTCTTTGCTTCCTTTGTGGCCAGAAACCCTGCCGCTCTCTGCTCAATGCTGCACC
>JAAGNO010018834.1:51227-69736 GCA_033439905.1 Ceryle rudis | reverse complement strand
ATGTATTTGATTCAGCATGTTGCAGTCTTCTTCTCACTGGGGCAGCTAATTGGTGTGGAGGGTATCTTTGTTGCCCTCCATGTTGCTTCCCCCCCCCCCCCGATGTAAAAGGCTGTAATTCCCATTTCTTATCAGTTTTGTGACCAAAATTATAAACTTCCGTTAAAAAGACAACAGTCCTGAGATTTATTCTTGCTACAAATATTCAATTGTGGTATTCACATGAAATTGCTTTTCTAGAATAACCATGTTTCTAGTCATGTTTCCCATTATATACGAAGTTTTCTATATGTCCTTTTTTTTTTTCCCCTAGGTGAATGACCTGACACCTGGCTATGTTAGTGCACATTTTATTGTGCCAGGCTTATCAGGTGATCCACATTATGCTGTGACATGTTCTCATTGTTTATCAGCCACGTTTATGTGCCACGTACAAAGTTTATTAGTAATTATAATTTATAGTTTTGCCTGTGTTATTGGTAATGTTGAACATGGGATTTAGAATTGATATGTGTACAGTTTGGTTAGGAATGTTGTCCCTGTTTGTTAAAATTGTGTTAATTGCAGTTTAAATTAATGGAGAATTTTACTTTTTTAAAACCTGTTTTGTTTACTCTTAAGCTTAATCAGACAAGCATGTAAAAATGCAGTACAGAAATTCAGGTAGACTCTTAAGATATTTCACATTTATGATAAAGAAAAGTATTAAATTGATCTTAAATATTTGACTGTATGCAGCTGCATTAGTGGCTTTGAGTTTCACCAAATGAATGTACGTCCAGAGATGGTAGTTTGATTGCTTCTCTTCATTCCCCCTACTCCTCCCTCACTTCCTTTCTATGCTATTTTGGACTATATCCTGTTTTTCAAGATTTAGTAGTAGTTACATCTGTAGATATCTCTGGATTCTTGATCCTATCATAAAACTCTTCAGTGTAGCTTCTCTGGGTTTTCTGACTTTAAAACCCTTGGTGTAAGTTGTTTTAATATATTACATAATAAATATTGGAAACTCAGGGTTTTGTTACAATTGATGTCTTTTGTGTTTAGATTCAGAGCAGAAATATTACTTACTATGGTAGCAAAAGAGACTGAAATGTTTGATGTTTATGTAGTGATTCATATGGTGGTTGCTAGGATGTTTTAAATGTATTAGTTATTTATTTCCTAGTACACTTATATCATTATTATCCACATTAGCTAAAAAACTAAGGATAATCAATTAGAATAAATTTGGGGACCATGTATTAATTGAATTGCAGAAGAAAAGGATAAATATATTTTGGGATACATCATTGTGTTTTGTTAGTATAGTGCAGCTTGTTTATCCAAAACTAAATTTTATTTCAAGTGCAAGACAAATGAAATGTTGTTTTCTACCTGCATCAGTATACAAACCTGTATGTTCTCCTGAAACAGCGTGAAAGACTCACTCCATTAGGAAACTGAATCTGTTGCTATCACTGGCCTTTTTTTTTTTTTTTTTTCCAGACCACTGCTAGATGTTGCTATAACTAAGAAAAAAAGAAAACTTTCAATGCCAGTACAAAATTAGAGTTTACATCTGTCTGCTTTATGAAGAATATTAATTGGCAAGAATTGGAGGCTGTATTGTATGCATCCTCATGCAGAGAAAACAGGGAGTTGAGTACTTCTGTGTAAACTTAGGTGTCCTGTCTGTTGTCTTTTTCAGACTTGGTATTACCCATTCTGTACAGTCCCAAGCTTTTCATTCCCTTTTCATAGTGTGCTTCAGCAGCTAGTAGGAAGCCACTGATACCTCAATGCTCAGAATTTTTAAAATTTTCTCTATTCCCTAGTGCTTTGCTGTAATAATTCATGTCTTGCCAAGAAAAGCCTTCAACTAAGACTAAATCTTTTTTTTTTTTTTTTTTTAAGTCTGACAGGTTAACATCTTGCAATTATTAGCATTTGGATTAATGCCTTTAGGAGCAAACAGGGTTCTTAACCTGTCCTGGACAGTGAACTTTGCTGTATAGCTTGGAGAACTGTACCTGTTACGTCCATTTTAGAATTGTATGAGCAGCTTGAAATATTTGATATGGCCATGACCAAACTACACATTTAATAACCAGGAGTAAGGGAGTAAGAGCATTTAATCAGTCTTTGGTGCAAACCGTAGATGTATTATTTTCTTGCAATAGTGATACGTAGATGTGATGTAAGAATAATTGCTCCATAGATGATAGAGTATCAGCTGCAAATGTGCGTATTCCTTTTAATCTAGAACATTATTTAAAAGTAAACATTAAACCATGATGTGTCCTTGCTTACAGTGTTCTGCTGCTGCCTGTAAAAGACTGGGATTATATCCTAATGGCTATATGGTCAAGAACATATATTTTGGGTTGCAGAAGGGCAGACTCCTGTATAAAAAAACCTGTAGCACAATTGAAAAAAACCCATAGCATTGTGTTGCTTTAGCAGCATAAGATTGAGACTCTCAGAAACTAATGTGCAAATTCTAATATCTGATTTATTTTTTTAATTTTAGTTTTGAGGTTGTTTCCTGTTGTAGCTTATTCTAATATAAGGTGAAAGGAAGTCTAGCCCACTTCTTTACATGTTTGTTGTGAATTCAAGAAGAGAGATACATAGTAAGTGAAAGTCATAGTTGAGAATATTTCAGCAATTTTTAAAATAGATGTTACAGCATTTTCTGGATAGAAGTGACTTAAGTTTGCTTTTCTTAAGTTATAGTGCATGCATTTACTGGTGCTTATTTACTTGACTCCATTCTGTTCTTAAAGTCTGGTTTGTTTTTACTGTTGTGACCAAAATTCTCATTTCCCATCATATAACCCCACATTATTTAGCTACTTACCAGTGCCTTGAATGTGATTTCTTAATCACTGAGAAATGTTTAAAACAAGAATTTATATAATAGAATTGCAGGGGCTCTAATTTTTATGTCCCTTCTCTTTCTGTCTTTGAGATATATTGAATATCACTGAGGATAGTATTTCATACTAGTTGAACCAGTGCAGCTCCCACTGAAAGCTCCTGAGAGTAAAGGAATGGCTGTACTGGGTGAGAGGCCCAATGTTGCTCAGCACTCTGTCCATGATAGCAGCCCAGAACACTTACAGAAAAGCATGGCAGCTGCTCGTAAGACTCGTAACACTGAGGGAAAATGGTGCTTAAGAAATTTGGTGGCCTTCTTTTATGATGGGGTTACAGTGTTGGTGGATAAGGGAAGAGAAACAGATGTCTGGACTTCTGCAAAGCATTTGACACTGTCCTGCATGGCATCCTTGTCTCTAAATTGGAGAGATACAGATTTGATGGATGGACCACTTGGTGGATAGGGAATTGGCTGGATGGTTGCAGCCAGAGTTGCAGTCAATGGCTTGATGTCCATGTCGGGACCAGTGACAAGTGGTGTTCCTCAGGGGTCAGTATTGGGACTGATGCTATTTAACATATTTTTTGGTGATGTTGAGAGTGGGTTTGAGTGCACCCACAGCAAGTTTGCCAACTACGCCAAGCTGTGTGGTCTGATTGACATGCAGGAGGGAAGGGATGCCGTCCAGAGAGACCTTGGCAGGCTTGAGTGGTGGGCCCATGCAAACCTCAAAGTTCAGCAAGGCCAAGTGCAAGGTCCTGGACCTGGGTTGAGGCAATCCCAAACACAAATACAGACTGGACAGTAAGTGGATTGAGAGCGGCCCTGAGAAGGACTCAGGGGTATTGGTGGATAAAAACTGAATATGAGCCATATGAATATATGTGTTTGCAGCCCAGAGGGCCAGTTGCATCCTGGGCAAGGGGTAATGATTTGAAACTGAAAGAGGATAGATTTAGACATTTGGAAGAAATTCTTCACTGGGAGGGTGGTGAGGTAACTGGAACAGGTTACCCAGAGAAACAGTAAGAAGTCCCCTCCCTGGAAATGTTCAAATCCAGGCTGTATGGGGCTTTGAGCAACCTGGTCTAGTGGAAGGTGTTCCTGCCCATGGCAGGGGAGTTGGAAGTAGAAGATCTTTAAGTTCCTTTCCAACTGAAACCATTCTATGATTCTGTGATTTGTTTATTTTGTATGTAAGGCATGAACTGCTTGCTTTCTTAGTGCTGTATCTTTGACATCCTTCTCTATGTACTGTCACATAAGCAAAACACTTCTTTCAGAATAGGAACTGAAATTGACTTTTCTGTTTGGTAGCCACAACTAAGTGTATGATCTGAAGATCTGACCTCTTGTTACATTATCTGGGGAAAAACATTGTGCATATTAAGTAACCGGTAGTACACTATGTAACCATTAAATGCCCCCAAAATTATTGACAAGTGAATGTGTTTTAGAGAAAGATGGTTGTTGCTGTCTAGTTCCCTCTTAGGGCCTGACCTTCATCGATTATTGTCTTGAATTAAGACAGTCCTTTGAGTGGTGTAAAGTATTTCCTTGTTTTTTCTCAAGTATTTTGGGAAGTTACTCCATGTGGAAACAAGAAGTTAATATGTTTTGCATATGTCAGTTTTGTTGCCTTGATGTGCAGCACCCAAATACTGTGTTCTCAGCCTTAGCTTGAATATAGTTTGCTTTGGTTAGAATTTCTTGGCTCCAAACTTGGCATTTCAATGAGAATTTTATATTGAGACTGGAAAACTTTTGATGGAAGGGGGTCAGCTTTAGCCTGAGAAGCCTGAGGAGAGACTTTACTTCTAATCACATGAGAAGGGAATCGGAGAACCATAAGCTTAGGCTATTACACCTGAAACAGTTAAATGTAGTCAGATTTTACTCTTCATCAGTCTGTCTAGTGTCCAGTTACATGAGAAACTAGTACCAATGTCCCATTTTCTGTTTGGAATGTGGTTTTACTTTTTTCAAAAGATTAAATAGTCCATACCATTTTTCTGTAATGAACCTATATTAAAAAATAAAATAAATTTCTGTGTCTACTTGTTTTGTTGATTTTTCTTTTTTTAATAGCAGTGGGAGAAATAGTGAATTCTCAGTCGCTGCTCTTAAATTATGCCACATATATAAGCATTTTAGTTCTCTTAACACAAGGTGTAAATATGCCTTTTTATTTCTTTGAGGTTGTTTAACTTTGTTTTCCCTAAATCTTATAGAATCATTCAGGTTGGAAAAGACTCTTGGGATCATCAAGTCCAACCATTAACCCAGCTCTACAAAGTTCACCCCTAAACCATGTCCCCCAACACCACATCTAAACAACCCTTAAATGCATCCAGGGATGGTCACTCAACCACTTTCCTGGGCAGCCTATTCCCTAATGTCCAGCCTAAACCTGCCTTGTTTCAGCTTGAATCCATTCCCTCTTGTTCTATCACTAATTACCTGTGAGAAGAGACCAGCACCAGCCTCTCTACAGTGTCCTTTCAGGTAGTTGTAGAGAGTGATGAGGTCTTCCCTCAGCCTCCTCTTCCTCAAGCTACGTATTCTCTGCTCCTTCAATTGCTCTTCATAAGATTTATTCTCCAGGCCCTTCACCAGCTTTGTTGCCCTCCTCTGCACTCACTCCAGCATCTTGATATCTCTCTTGTATTGAGGTGCCCAAAACTGAACCTTTGCATAGTGATCTAAAATAGTAGTGGAAGACAATATGATCAGGCTGTCACACGTATAAGTCTGTAATACAGATAATACTCATCTTTATTATTCAAGGAGGAGGAAACATCATTGCTTAAAACTAGCATTTTCTGCAGCACTCCAGTCTCTTCTGCATAGAATGCTGTGTAACTTGTCCTTAATGATCTGAATGCATTTAGACGATTCCCTTGAGACTACACCTGTGGGGTCTGTGTTGCCCTTTGCCTGATACTAAGTGGTGAAGCATTCTTTTACAAGTTCACTTACTGTGCTTTTACTGCTCACTGAAATTGATGTGAATGGTGGGTGTAGGAGCATCTTGTATGAAGTGAAGTTGCATACTATTAAGTAGATGTAGCTTAGCTACACTTAGTCTCAACACTAAGCTTTGAAGTTAAAAATTAAACCAAACAACTCCTGAAAGAACTGAAGTACGGTTCAGGGCATCCCTCTTTATTGCTCATATATTATTGAACGCAAATAGAATTACAGAGTTGCATGGATATTCTCAGTGTTTCAAATACTTATGCTGCTAAGTATCTTAATTTTGGATATGTGATGTGGAAAGATCAATGAAAAGGGTTACTTAAGCTCTTTTTCAATGAGAATAATTTTAGTTCATAACAATTAATAGTTACTCAAAATTTGTCTTTTACTATATCACTTAGAAATGTATTGCTTTGAAATAATGACTTGGAGCCTGATGCAGTTGACCAAGTCCTGTGTACATTGACTTCTCTACCAGGAGAAGAAATCTAAATTAATTGTCTTTGTAATATAAACTATTTAAAATAACCTTTTCTCTGAGTGCTGCTTATCAGGTATTTTTTTAAACATTGGAATATAGGCACTTCTTGCTTTACTGAATAGTAGCTCAATGACAAGTTTTTCGTTGATCATTGAATACATTTTAGTTGTAGTGTGTGTAAGTGTTAATGGCCACATTGCTGGGACCACCAGTTTTATATTTTGATTATATAAATAATTTCCTCCTTCCTGAAAGATACAAGGCACAGAGAAGAAAGAAAATGAGAAATGTGGGGGGGTGTGTATAGATTCTAACTACTGAATTAGGTCAGTGTTACAGTTTTGGGAGAGATATTTCTAGATGAGAAGGCGTTTTGATTTAAATAAAGGAATAGGGTAGAAGGTTAGATTCCTAAATCTAGAATTTTTTAGACTAAGATCACGTCATACCCCTTGTGATGAGTCAGTATTTATTAAGATTTTAAGGCAGTTCTCAGAACCTTATATGAAATGAATTGTGATACCTTTCAGTGTAAAATTTGTATTGCTGCAGTTAAGCTTTTTTTACAGCACAGTACTTATGATGAAAAAGCACATCTTCTGTGAGATCTTTTTAAGATAGGAACATCATTCTATAAATAATGTTGGGGATTTTTTTAAAATATTTTTTAATTTTTTTTTTTAAATATTCTGCCTGGAAGCAGAGATCTCTCCTGGAGGGCACTGCTGTGTCCAGTGTCCTCTGTGCAGTTTGCTGGTGCGCTGGTGGAATGCTACTTGCAGTGCGTGGTGTCTTCTAAATGGGGAGCATGCAGAGTCAAAAAAACTACGCGTGTCTTTTGCTGGTGTTACAAAGTTAGAAGGAGTCAGGTGAAGCAAAAGCTGACCTTCATTTACAATTAATGGTGGATCAGGGTGACATAGGGAGATGGCAGAAGCACGTCAAATCAGAATTTCCTCAGTTGGCAATCAAAAGCAAATACCAGTGGGATGCATTTGAGTCAGTCTTTGTAGCCTCATACATCACTTGATTAACAGTTGAGTATTGAGTTTATGTCTTCATCTTAACACTGTATCAAAACATCCATTGAAAGCTTTGGGTAAAGGTGATGGGTTGTTTTTTTAAATGAGTGGCTTAGTGTGCTGAATCCAAAATCAAATATAGTAGAAATGAGATGTATATAAAAGTTAATATAGAATCTCCATTGGAATTCAGCTGGATACAGCCAGTTTGAATTGTTTCTTTTGGGCTCTTTGTATATCGAAGCGCAAGGTGTCTCTCCATCCTTTTACATTTGTTTATAAATGATCAAATTAATTATAAAGAGATATAAAGCTTGAGCTGAGCCAAACTGTGCCTTGGTGAGTCTTAATTCTGAAAAAAAAAAAGAATAATCTGAATTAAAGAAGTAAATGGGTATTTGAAATTTCATGGTTAATCAGTTCTAGAGAGATGAAAGTGGTAGTGTGTTCTCTGTGGACATGAAATTTGCTGTTTTCTCTAAAACATAAATGGTTAAATCAGTGGCTGAAAACAGGACTGGTAAACTAATCCCTTTTAATACAGTTTAAAATGCATAAATTGGATGATGACTTGTGCTTACAAAACCATGTTTGTGTACTCTGTAATTAGAAGGAAAATACCTGAACAAGGATATCCTTGCAATTGAGAATATGCAGATACTGCAAGAAGCAGTCAGACCATTTATTGGAGATGGAGTGCTTTTCCTTAGCTGCAGCATAACTTGAAGTTACTTTTGTATCTCTGAGGACATCACACAAATGGGGAGGGTGAGAAATGATGAACTCAGTAAGTTGGCTGTGTCTTATGCACATGGCTAAGCCAAGTGAGCTTCTCTGGAGGCCCTGAAATACGCTTTATTGGGAGTGTAATTTAAGTAATTTATATAGAGTATTGTGTATAGAGTCTTAAACAGTCACTAAATAAGAGGAGAAAAATACGTTGGTCCTTTATGTAAATGTTCTGTATTTACTAGTGTCTACAAAATTCTGTATATTTTTATTACACAGATTGTTTTACTCTGTGAATTTGAAAGATTTTGAATGGTTATTCAGTAGTAGCTTTTCTTATATCTCTTGGTTAAATTACATCACTTGCCTTGAGCTGAAAGGAATTTACAAAAATGCTCTGCCCAGACCCTTAGCTATCGAGAGAGGCAAACTTGAGGGTAAATCCACACTAGTCAGTCTAACAGGAGAGCAGCAGTTTTGTCCTGGCTGACTGACTGGTATTAGGATGAGCACTCTCTGGCCTTGGAGTGTACCAGTTCAGGTGATCAAAGAAACAGAAAAATAGTTACAGTCCTTGTAAGTTTGGGGTGGTTTTTATTGTTGTTGTTTCCTTTAGTACTCTGAACTGTCTCACTTAATGGTAATTTGGCTAAAAGCATTAGAATAAGAAAGAGATGCACTTGATCATATCAATCAGCTTGCATTTGAGAAGAGTTATTGTGGGACCACAGCTGCCAGTGGTCACTTGTTTCTGCAGTTTATGGCAGTCTAGACCGGAACTGCTGCTGAAAGGGGTGGTTTCAACCTTTTCCTGCTACCTCACTCCTTGTGCCAGCACGAGTTGTGTTTTGTGAACCAGTTCTATTAAGGAGGAGTGATAGTGATTAAGGAAGGTTTATTGTGGTGGTAGTTTAGGGCTGTTGAAAAGTATGTTGTAAGTCAGCAGAAGTTTGATTTCATTGGTTTATGCAAGTACCTAGAACCCTCAATCAGGTGCTGCAGGGAAACTGACTGCATTGAACTGCAGTAGAGTGCAGAGTATGTGTATATATATGTGTATATTTGTATATGCTTGTGCATCTACATATATATGGCAGGAAGCTTAGACTTGCTAATACTTACTGTTAGTGATCTTTCTAAGCATCAATAGAAAACAAAGAGTGTTTAAAAAAAAAAAGCACCAATTAAAATAATTTAATTTTTAAAATTGCATTTAAAAATACTTTTCTGCCTAGAGAAGAAATAGATAATGCTTTTATTCTGGATTTACCAGGTTTACTAAGCCCTGTGAATAGGAATTCTGAAGGGAGGGGATAGATTACAGTTGAATGTATTCAGGGAAGACAGTTTTGATCAAAAGTGAATATGATTCTGGTGACAATATTATAGGTCTCTAAATTTTGGGGTGGTGTTAATATTGGAGACTGGGTGGGAGAAGAATAGTGTATTCAAAATTTTTGTGTTTTGGTTTGCAAATTTGCACATTTTAGGAAAGTACGTATCTTGGAGAAAGATTACAATGTTGAAAATCAGTGGGAGATGAGACATCATAATAAAGCACAAGTTACGCATAGTGTTACAGGAGAAATTTCACTCTTAACTTAACTTGAAGTTTTTGCTGACTGAATAAGGAACTTGGCACTGCCAAATGAGTCTTGCTGAAAGCTCATACAATTCGTTCTACCCCCCTCCTTGGCTTTTGAACTTCCTGAGTACTGCTGTTGGTTTATGTGGTGCTTGAAAGTGTGAGGTGCTCTTGAAATTTCAAGTTTCATCTTCCATGGTTAATACAGTGTCTTTTGATATAGAAAGGAACTGCTGTTATAACTCAATACAACTTTTTTTCTTTGTATTCTGTATTTATTTCTGTATTCAACACAATGAAGTTCAAATACATAGTGGTTTTTGAACTGTTGGTATATCATGATTAGGGGCAGCAAATTTATTTTTTTATCTTGTATTTTCTTCCTGTAATCCAGTAAAATGCTTGGTGGGGATGTGATTGCTTTGTAGTGGTCCTGAAAGGCCAGTTGACCCAGGCTTTCATAGGCTCACACTGGAAAAAGGGAATACCGGTCAAATGCCCTGAGTAAATAAATACTGGTGTGTTAATAGGAGAAGTTTGGCTGCAAGGTGTCTGTCTTAGCTGAGGTAGAATCATGACTCACTCTCAGACATCTGGAGTTAAACAGAATCAGGATAAGAGTATTGGAAAAGATGTCAAATTTGGCTGCTTATGCTTAACTAGGTAAATTCTGATAGACCTTGATTAGCACATTGAATTCAAATTGAAAATCTACTCTAGCAATTCAAGCACAACACAGAATAAACAGCTACATTTTGGATGTGTGTCATTTTCTCAGTGATACAGAAGTAATTATCAGTGTAATTTTTACTTAGAACTTTAGAGTCACGTTAAGTATTTCAAACGTTACCTTCTCATGTCAGTTGTTCTCAGTAAAAAAAAAAAAAAAAACAAAACCCAAAACAAACAAAAAAATAAACAAAAAGCACCCACAAAAACAAAAAAAAAACCCCAAACTCAATCAAAAATAAGAGATTCTTTATAGCAGCATATTTGTTTTTTGTAGTGTTTTTTTTTCTGTGTATGGATTACTCTTATATGCATATGTCAATATAGCATATTGTCTTTTTTTTTCCACCCCCGCCCAGGTTATGCAATGGTCTCTGCAAGATGGCATGTTCTTGAGTTGGAGCTCTTTAAGGCAAGCATATGCTGGTACTTCAACTTTACTAAGTGGACTATAATTTCTTCTCTTACGACAACTACATAAGCAGACAAAATTGCAAAGATCTGCCCTGTGTCGAGTATGACAGCCACGACTCGTGGCTCTCCAGTAGGAGGGAATGATAGCCAGGGCCAGGCTCCTGATGGACAGTCCCAGCCTCCCCTCCAGCAGAATCAGGTATGATATTAACAATCAAGTTGTCTAAAAATAAAGAGGTTAGTTCTTTGGGAATAGTGTTTCTGAATTATTTGAGTTCGTATATTCCTAGAGATGTCTAGTTAGTTTGTATTTTTTTTTCCCCCCAAATGTATGTGTCTAGAAGTACAAAAAGACAGTGTTGTTAGCAGATTGTGTACAGTTAGGGAGCACTGCATTGCAAAAGATCCTCCCTTTTCAGGCAGTGGCATATTTCTTTCAAACATCTGTGTTTTGGATAAGAAGCCTTCTCGCAGTAATACTAGCAGCTTCCTCAGAACCTCTTTCTGTATACTTAACCTGCCACAGATTTGTAAAACTACTCTGTGAGTTCAGTTTATGCTCAGTTCTGCAAGAGCACTTTTTGGATAAAACAGCTTTGAAGCAGGTATCAGCTCTTTAACAGAAGCTTCATCGAGATCTCTGTTCATTTTACTGGACTGTTACTTTACTGTTCATGCTCATAGCGTGAACACAGCGTGTTTCTGTTGAACAGTTTATCCTGCTTTCAAATACTAGCTCATAATATCATGATTCTTTTTTGTTGGGGAAAAAATACCAGAAAAGATGCTTTTAAACAGTACAGCCAAACCCATTTAAGAGAAAAGCCACACTTCATCTTTAATTCAGTACAGAAATTTTATTTGTCCAATAAAATGTTTTCATGGTTGTTAACTTCCTGAGAATGAATTGTTCTTTGGAACATGTGTGGTGGGATGACCCTGGCTGCCAGGTAAGTCTCCACTCTCTTGCTCACTCCCTCTGCTTCAGTGGGATGGGGGAGAGAATCAGAAGGAAGTGAAAAATTGTATGGGTTGAGATAAAGGCAGTTTAATTAACAAAGAGGTAGGTGAAAAACAAGTGTTGCAAACACAATCGCTCGCCACCAGCTGATGGATGCCCAGCTAGTCCCCAGGCAACACCTACCTTGGAAAAAAACTCCTCCCTGTTTTATTGCCAAGTGTTATGCTATATGCTATAGGCTATCTCTTTGTTCAGGTCAGCTGTCCTGACTCTCTGTCACCTCCCAGCTTCTTGCCCACCCCAAAGCCTACATACTGCTGGGTGGCAAAGTGAGAAACACAAAGCCTTGAATATGTGCAAGCACGGTTCAGCAACAGACAAAACACTAGTGTGTTATCAATACTGTTCTGAACACAAGTCCTGTCATGTCCTCCTAAATCTTGCTGTTCTGATTTGAATCTCTTATTATTGTCAAGTCATACTATTTCTATATATGAATAAGCATGCATCTACAAAATGCACTGCATTTTTCATGGCCTTCAAAATAAGCTTAATTAATCATACTCTTGGAGGTTGGTTAGTAGCTAGCTCTAGCAGTATGTTACTCATTTTTTTGCAGACTGTTTTAAAAAAATGATCCTTTTCTTCTGTGCTGTTGATGAAGTTTGCCTTTCTACCTAAAATAGTAATCTTTCCTGCAGAAGATCTGTGAAAACTTGGAGCATCAGTATAGTCTTTATTTTCACCTTCTAGATAGGTGTTCTGGTGAAAGTTGGAAGTCTCTTATGAAAACCCCACTTTACTTACTGGGAAAGTATCTTAATTTTTAAACTGTTGAAGTAGAAAGCATACAATACATTTAAAATATTCTCCATACCAATTTTAGACTTCTTCACCTGATTCTTCCAATGAGAACTCCCCAGCTACCCCGCCTGATGAGCAGGGCCAAGGAGATGCTCCACCCCAGCTTGAAGATGAGGAGCCTGCATTTCCACACACAGACCTGGCAAAGTTGGATGACATGATCAACAGGTATTTTCACACTTCTTTTCAGAGGGTGTAGGTTATGTGTGCAAGTATCTTGATAGTGGAATCAGGATTCTTACACCTTGGTTTCACTGTATTTCTTAAAATACTTAATTTTTTTATTGGGTTAGAGTTGCAAAGAGAAAGAGGCTCAAATTGGAGGTTGTTTTTTTTTAATGGACTGCTCATCAGAGCCTTTAAAATATATATTCTTATATTAAAATCATTACAGAAAGGCAAGAATTAATTTTAAAAAGCACAATTGAAATACAGCCAGGTTTGTTTTGCTTTTGAATATAGGCCTCGATGGGTTGTTCCTGTATTGCCGAAAGGGGAATTAGAAGTTCTTCTAGAAGCTGCTATTGACCTGAGTAAAAAAGGTAAGCTGAAAGAACAATTAATGTTTATTTGGCCAATGTGTAAAGTCTTTTCTTGTTATTTGAATCCCTGGTGGAAGCTTAAAAATTCTTAATTATTTCTGTTACAGCTGTGGTCCTAAAGACTGTGTCAGAGCGATATGCACAACCTTCACAGATCAAAAAGTTTAGAAAGCCATCAGTGTAGCTAGAAATTAGGTACCTAAGCATAAGTAGGGAAATTGAATCAGCTCATGGCAATAAAAATCTTGCAATTCCTGTCCTACCTGTTTCCTCTGTTCACTTTGATATCAGATTTAGTGGGTTTGGTCTTTATAACAGAATCTAAAATTCAAAGAATTCTAGTTTTTAAAAACCAAGTTACTACTAATCCAGCTTTCCAAATGTCTTGCCATGATTTTATTGTTCAAATTTGGCAATACATACATACTTCTGAGAATACTAGAGAAAAGTTAGAATTTTATATAGCATGACTTAAATCAATAATTCTAACGTATTCCTTGCTGTGTCTGACTTGCTTGGAATTAGGATGGTTCCGTATCAGAACAGTGTATGAATTTGTACTCGTCAGACTGACAGCTTCATCATGTGTTCTGTAAAGTTTTGTTTCCTGGAAAGTTGCTTTGGTCTTCTGTTCTGATTAGTATTTTTGTCAGATAAAAATACTTTTCTAGGTTATATATATTTAACAGCTGGTTGTGTTTTACATACAGTGACATATAAAGTGCCTTACTTAGGCAGAGCTGGACCAGGATAGTGTCACTTCCATGTTAATAAGGGTTATTCTTACTAGTTTTAAGAATAAAAAGCTGCTTGTGGTCATGATAATCTGTGCTATCTTGATTGTCTATTGTAAGTCCTTTTCTCTTTGGAGCACTCTCTGGAGAAACAAAAGTTACAGTGCGCCCTTGTGATCCAACCCGAGATAATGCACATGGTTGTCAACACTGATTTATCAGCTGTAGTTACTCTTGGAATTGGCTTCTTTGCTTGTAGCTAGGTCTGGCAGGAATCCTCAGGTGAGTGCAGAATTTTCAAGTGATCGCATCTGTCCAGGGGCAAAAGAAATGCCAACTTATGGAAAGAAAATGCGGCCATCTATGTGTCTGGGATGTTGGAACAGTGCAGTAAAAAGAAATTTGCTACTTGACATTTGTGAGAGAGGATATGCATGTGCTGCCAGCTGTTAAGTCATCTTTTTTTTAAAAGCTGTCAATGCAATGAAGTAATAAGAGCAGAATGAGATTTTTGGCTACTCCTAACATCAACATACCTCTCCAAAGTGTCAGACATAGTTGAAAGTTCCCAAACAGAGTCTCTCTTTTTCCCCTTGAAGTTGTGAAAAACAGTAGAAATCTATTCATATGCTTTATGCACTTTTAAGTTGTTGATGTCCAGTTCTGAAAAGGGCTTCTGCATTGCTATCTTGATTATTCTTCCTCTTGCCCTCTAGATGAATTCCTGTGTGTGCACGTGTGCAAGGATTATTGGCTAAGGAGAAAACAAGGAAAGCTGTTAGAAGTAGTTGTTTAACTGTGTTATCTCTACGGTTAGATCCTAGAGCTTTGTGGGTTTTTTTCCCTCCCTACTTGAAGTTACATGATGGCTAAGTTGGTTCTTTTTAAAATAACTTCCAGTGCTCAAGGAATATGATAGGGTTCTTACTTGGTGTAACTGACACTGTTTTGGTGGCTCAAAACTTGGCGGACACTGTTTCAGTGCTCTGTATATATTGGGAAGGAATATAAATGATTCTGTTGTGTACATTTCTTAACAGAATGAAAATGTGTTCTGTTATCTCAGTAAGATCTAAAATTGGACACCTTGCTACCTGTCTATGGGCATTTTTCTTAATCTAAGGAGTTGTTTTTCAAAAGGGAAAAATTAAAAGATAACCAGCTGTTGAATTACATCAATTTTATATGCAGTCTGTAACTCCTCTAGATTGTGTAACAAAACCTATAAAGAGCCCACTAATTTTTTTTTTTTATGAAGCACCATTTCTGGGGTCTGGAGCACCTCCCCTATGAGCACAGGCAAAGACAGTTGGGGTTGTTCAGCCTGCAGAAGAAGAGGCTCTGGGGAGACCTTATAGCAGCTTTTCAGCACTTAAAAGTGGTCCTACAGCAAAGCTGGGGAGGGATTCTTCATCAGGGAGTGTAGTGATAGAATCATATTATAGTTTGGGTTGGAAGAGACCTTGAAGATCATCCAGTTACAACTTCCCTGCAGTGGGCAGAGACACTTCCCACTAGACCAGGTTGCTCAAGGCTTCATCCAACTTGGAGGCAAGGGGTAGTGGCTTTAAACTGAAAGAGAGCAGATTTAGACATTTGGAAGAAATTCTTCACTGTGAGGATGGTGAGGCAACTGGAACAGGTTGCCCACAGAAGCAGTAGAAGCCCTCTCCCTGGAAGTGGTCAAGGCCATGTCAACACAAACCATACTATGATTCTATGATTTGTCTAGTAGTTAGAGTTCTTAAGTAGCTTTTACTCCTGGCATTGCCAGTGACCATTGGCATTCTGGAGTGATTCTGCGGTAACTGCTGTTTTTGTGGCCCTGTCTTTAAAATAAGAGTGGTAATTTTTTTAAGTCTTTTCAGCAATGGAAATTGAAAGGGAGATAACTGAATTGAAAGTACCTGTAAGAATTAAATGTCATCGTTACCACCTTCAAGTGCAAGAAGCAAATTGACAAGAGCAGTATGAATCCTGTCTAGACCGTGATTTGCATTATTCCTGGCAGATGCATTTATTTATGGAAGATAATCTTTTTATGTGTAGGCATCAATGTATTACTCTTCATTAAGCAAGCCATGAGACTATCAAATGGTAGGCTGAAGTTACTTGGTAATAGAAGAAAACCTAATTGAAAAATAGTGTTTAATAACAAGACTGATGTTTATATTTACAATAATTCTGGAATACTTATGAAGTATTTTGAGTAATGAGATTTGCTCCTGAAATAAATGTTATAGTGAGTTGGGTGCTGTAAATTTATAAGTAATAAAAATGGTTTGGTTTGGGTTTTTGGACTTTTATATGCTAGAATTTTCTCAGCTCTTTCTTTCAAAGTCCCCTTAACAACTCTGCACTGCTTTTACCTTTGTTGTGGATTTTATTGCTCCTAATGTTTACATTCAATTTTCAACACGCTGCCAAAACTTTCCAATGTGACATACACAAGCAAGATGTAAGGCAACTTTTAGAATTTGTGTGGTTTATTTAAACTGAAATCAGGTTTCACTGCACAATCTGAATCTTAAACCTTGATCTCAAATGTTTGGTTTTGATGAATTATAAAGGCTTACAGAATGGAAAAGAGTAGAGAGGCAGGCCCTACAGCATTTGAAAAACAAAGTGTGTGTGTGTGTGCATGTGCACACGAGCATCCAAAAGCTAGACAGCCAATAATGGAGTTGTTTCCAGCATCTTTTGTAAAGGCCGTGTCTCTGGATGATCCTTCCTTACTGAAGCTGCATCTTCTGCATTTTCCTGGAACAGTTATTTTTAGCCATCTGTCTAAAGCAAGGACAGCAGATTTGTGTTGTCATGTTCCAAACTTTCTTAGCCAGGTATTTGGGCTATAACCAATGCAGTGAAATGAACTGTGTGTTGTTCTGGAAGAACTCTCGTAATAAAGAGTTATTGAAAGTCTGACAAAATCTGAGAGAGCTATGTGTAGCTGCTAAGCCCACAGGCAAGTGTGGGTTTCCCTGTTGTGCCCTTCCTGAGAAGGGCTGCCACGCCCCCCCCCGAGGGCAACATTTCCCCAGAGCTTGCTAGCTCACTGTTGGTTCTGTAGGGTCTGAGCCAACCCTTTCAAAGCCACTGAAAGTTTTCTGACCTGCATTTTCTGATGCTACAGGTCTTGGGGGGTGCTTCACTGGCACAGCACCACACCAGTACATGGAGTCAGCTCAGCTCTCGGGTTGCAGCTATAAAGTTGCATAGTCCAGAGTCCTAGAGAAGAAGAGCTGGACAATTTTGCTTGGGACCTTGATGCTCCAGCCCTATACTGTTGAATAGCCCTCAGTACATCAGAGCTTATTCATATACAGTTGCATCTGGACTGACAAGTTTTGTGGACCCAGTGTTTCTGTTCTTGTGGCAGGGTCGATACACTCTCAGTGGTTTATCTGGCAAATTGACCACTTTTAAGAATAACTGCAGAAATCAGATGGCCCTCTGTTCTTCCACCAATCTTCTGATTGCAGCTCCTGTTTATTTACTGGATGTTGCATATTACCTTTTCCTTACATATTAATTTCTTTCTCACTTCATAATCCATTTCTCCCAACTGTTCTCTAAATACTTAGCTCAGGGCTGCCTGCGCTTACTTTATCTCTTGTATTCTTCCTTATCCTTCTCTGAGCTCAGAATTTGGCCAGCAGAAAAATGGCTGCCTGTGGTCTTACCTAGAGTTAGTGATACTGAATCTGATTCAAGCAGTAGATGCTGAGTGTCTGGTGTAATTGCTGTTTCTCTTCTCGCTGTCTTTGGATTGCTTTTGCTTCCTCTCCCAAGCTGCTGTCTTCTAGGACTCCTGTGCTTTTGATGATACTCCGCTTCTTGTAGATACCTAATTGTTGTCTGTTTCAGCACTACACAGCATTGTGGGAGAAGGTAGAAGGTGACTGTATATCCATGAGTTGTACACATATGTTCTAATGTTCTACATCTTCTTTTCTCTTTCCAAGTTCAGTGAGGTACAGAAAGGACAATTCAATTTTAAATGTATTCTGTTCTGGTATTCATGAATTTGGTTTGAAATGTCTTGCTGACTGAAGCTGGCCAACCATTGTGGGGGGAGATGGCCCAAGAAGTGTTTGGACGTGTTTGAGGTATTCCAGTGCAGTATACCAATACTCTTGAGGAGCATTAAAATCACTTAAGTGCTTGCTTTAAATTCATATTCAAGAATTAAGTTCACTGTAACCTTTGGATTCAGAAAGGAACATTTTCCCTAGGTCAGGTTGACCACATTGGATGCCTTCCCCATCTTCTGTATTGTATAGGGTGAACTTGTCATCTTTACCTCTTTGATGAGTTAATTTAACAAAGTTCTCTGTTTACTACAAAAGCTTAAGTTTTAGGCAGTGTTCCTCTCTCTTTTGTCATACTGTCATTTGCGGTGGCTTGTGACCTTTTGTTACTGGTCTTAGCACTTCCTGTATAATGTAAGGATTTCAGTTACCCAGACTGCAGGCTACCTAAGAAGACAATGTAGAGTTTTTTATACTTGGCCACATGGTGTATATCTACCTCTGGTAGTGATAAAAAGAGGGAACACTGGAGTAGTTTTCAAGGAGGTGATGGGGCTTTCCAAAGATTCCTG
>JAAGNO010018834.1:20565-51127 GCA_033439905.1 Ceryle rudis | reverse complement strand
CTACCTCTGGTAGTGATAAAAAGAGGGAACACTGGAGTAGTTTTCAAGGAGGTGATGGGGCTTTCCAAAGATTCCTGCTTCACACAAATTGCTTAGGCTGCACCCACTCTAAAGAGTATAGGCTAGCAAGTCCTGTTCTCAGGGCAGATGTTATGTAACCACTTTTGAAGGGAACCTCTGTGGTACAGTTGTGACAATGAGGAATTTTCATTTGATAACCCAAATCAATCCTTCCCAAACTGGTGGAAGTTACTGTCAGGATGTCTCATTAAGGAGGCTGTGGCAAAAACTTTGTGAATCTAAATGCTGTAGACGTGTTGAGCGCTAGTATTCCTTGATGGAAAATTAAACTTGTTCTGTAAAGAAGCTGTGCAGGCAGGTCCCAGTTTTCTTTTTATAATGTGTTCAATGGCTTTCACTGTTTCTTATGTGTACTGGTATACGTTCAATATATTTTTGTGTTGACTTTTAAGGGGCCGCCCTGACCCTAGACCGTGACACCTGTGTAGTTTGTTGGGGTTTTTTTAACAGAACTTTTGAAGGGAAAATACAGATTCATTGAAATACTGGTTTCTAAATATGACTCCAGAGTTTTAAAATAGCTAAAAGAAAAGTATGGAGCACTGTCCTTTAATTTTAAACTTGACATATGGTGTCTGCAAAGCTTTACAGCACTGTTGGCGTCTAGGTGGGTCCTGGCAGCAGAATTACAAGAAATTGTACTTCGAATGAGAGTTAGAGACAGAGGAATTCATGTTTATTTTTGCATGTTAATGGCATCTGTGAAGCTGAGCAGGTCTAACTTTTTCTCTTCTTCACTGATTGAGTTTTATTGGTAGCAACTAATTAAGAGAGAACATAAATGCATGATTACCAATAGAATAGAAGATAGAGATTGTTATTTTTGCTACTTTGTCTTTGAGTGCTATAAGCATGAAAAAAATGAAAACCTATCATGTTTTTAAAATAATATAAAAATTCTCTAAAGGAATGCAATTTCTGAGGTGGCTTTAGCTGAACATTAATCTGTCAGGTTTTTGTGCATTCAAGTTTACATAAGTTTGTCTTCATCGAAGGCTTCTTTTTTTAAAAAGAATTCTGAGACTTTGAACACCAAACCTTTGAAGTCCGAATCACTACTTTCAATATTTAAAAGTTCATATCGACTAATGAATTTGCACATCTGATTGTGTTTTTGTTTTTATTTTCTGTTTTAAAATAGGCCTTGATGTCAAAAGTGAAGCATGCCAGCGCTTTTTTCGAGATGGGTTAACAATATCCTTCACAAAAATCCTTACAGACGAGGCAGTGAGCGGATGGAAGTTTGAGATTCATGTGAGCTTAAGTTTTAAATTGCTATGCTTTTCAGAAATAAATGAGGAAGGAGACTGTGACTATGATGAGACAGCAGAGACTGAACGTCTTTTTGTTTGTTTATTTGTTGTGGTTTAAAAAAAACAAACAACAAACCACCCTCATCTCAACGGAGAAGTGGGAAAACCCTGGTATACATAGCTCTTGTGGGCAGGGAAGTCATCCTTCCATCACTGTTGCATCTTATTACCCTTGGTGTTTTTGGAAGGAAGTAAAGCATGAGAAATTATATGGGGAGGAACTGAACTTTGTATGTTCAGTAGTGCAACTCTTGTTAGGCTGTCTTTTGCTAGATATCTAGAGACCTGCTTATTTTTATGTGCACGCTAGGACATGAAAACTCACTTTTTTGCAGATTTGTAAAAGCTTTTACCAACCTGCTAACTTCTGAACGCTTGTAGCAGCTGTTTGAATATGAAAACTACTTGCTGGATAGCTAGTTGCACGCCAAATAAACTGTGAAGATTTACATAAGCAAATTAAAATCTGTGAGAGAAATGGATGAAAAGAGAAGTTAATATTTCAGTGGAGGTTCATGAATGTCTCAAATATCTTTTACGTAAAGTTAACTTCTAGCTGAAAACAGAGAGCTTAAAGTTTGTTTAAAGTCTTTATTGAGGGAAGTACAAATTAAAATACATTGTAAAACTTGTACGCAACTCTGCTTGCTAAGTGCAAATGGTTCAGAGTTTATAGTTCAGATTTATTGTACGGTCATCTGCCATATTCCTGACTGTTGGGTTTTTTTCCTAATAGAGATGTATTATTAACAACACTCATCGACTAGTGGAACTCTGTGTGGCCAAGCTGTCCCAGGATTGGTTTCCCCTTCTTGAACTTCTTGCCATGGCCTTAAATCCTCACTGCAAATTCCATCTATACAATGGTACTCGTCCCTCAGAAACAGTTCCTGCAGGAGTCCAGCTGGCTGAAGATGAACTTTATGCCCGTCCTCCTGACCCACGATCACCAAAGGTGTGTGAGCATATTCAGACTTGTATTTTTAATGTTATGTAGTATTATCTAATTACACAGTAGCCACAGAGAATTGTTTTTAGAAGAGAAAAACAACTTCTTTATTCTCTATCACTAAGATGTTCTGCTGCTTTTGACTCTTACATTAAATAATGTTTGGTTCAAATTTCCCCTTCTAACTTTTTCAGTCTTTGGTTCACAGTCATAGAATCGTTTGGGTTGGAAAAGACCTTTAAGATTGTTGAGCCCAACTGTTAACCTAGCACTGCCAAGTCCACCACTAACCATGTCCCTGAGCCATGTCATCTACACATCTTTTAAATACCTATCAAACTCAGTCATGTGTTTCTGTGGTAAGCTGGCACAACTCTCTTGGGATGTCATTCCTGCTGTGTTAATTGGCTTGCTTGTATTTGCCAGTTGATGGATTTACCTTCTTGCTCAACGTGATTTTGTAGGCGTATTTTGAGGAGGAGATTGTGTGATAAAGTAGGAATTTTTCTCTCCCTTTTCTTAAAGTTCCCAGTGATGAGAGAAATTATTTTAATTGGACCTGAAATGCTAGTGTCAGTGTGGTTTGTGGGGGTTTTTTGTGTGTTTGTTTCTTTTGTGTTGTGGTGTTTTTGTGGTTTTTTTTTTTTTTCTTTGGTTGGTTGGTTTGGGTTTTTGGTGGTGTTTTTTGGGGTGGATTTTTTGTTGGGATTTGTAAATTATTTTTTTTTTAAATGTCAATGCAGATTAGTAATCTATTCTGGCTCTTGGGTCTGAATTTTTTTACAGCTGTGCTCCAAGTGGCATTTGTACAACTTCAGGAGATAACTGAATTATATTTTTATTGCTTTCTTGCCTTTTTTTTTTTTTCCTTTTTAGTAGAACTGCTAGCTGTTGATACATAAGAATGAAAGATAAACAACTGGGTGTCCTTGAACTTCCTTGCATTGCTAACTATGTTTAGAAGAATGTTATTTTGCATTCTTACTGCTTTTATATGCAGCATTATCACATCCAGGACCAGGAACAAATAGCTTTCTGTAGTAACTTAGCAGCCAAAGACGAACCTGAAGTAGAGTCATTTTTGTTCTTACTTATTTGATAAAATTACTTGAATAACTAATAAATGGTGTGTGCATGTTGACATGACAGTGGGGAAGGTTGTGTTGCCTATTTCTAAGCATTTCTTTTAAAGTGTTTAAACTCTGTAGGCAAGCTCATGTCACTTCTATTACTTTCTAACAGTATATTTTGTAAGGACTTCTAAAAAGTAGGTTTTGTTACTAACAGTTGCTTGAAAGTATTTCTAGATGGTAATTCATAAATGTCAGAAAATAACTGTTTATTATATTGCAGGGTTGGCTAGTAGATCTTATCAACAAGTTTGGCACATTAAATGGATTTCAGATCTTACATGATCGCTTCATGAGTGGATCAGCATTGAATGTTCAGATAATTGCAGCTCTCATCAAGTAAGTATTTTAAAAATAATACTTTACATGGTTCATAAAGTTGGGATAAAATGCTGGCACTTTCCTCACTCCATCTCTTAACTAGTTATGTTTGTGTGTCAGCACTTTATGTTCTTGTAAATAGACTTGAGTTTCTTGAATTACTTGCTCCTTACTATCTTAACATTACACAACTACCAACAATATTACATAACTACACTTTGATCCCTTGTTTCTTTCTTTCTAGGCCATTTGGACAATGTTACGAATTTCTAACATTACATACAGTGAAGAAATATTTCCTTCCAATTATAGAAATGGTTCCACAATTTTTAGAAAATTTAACAGATGATGAACTGAAAAAAGAAGCAAAGAATGAAGCCAAAAATGACGCTCTGTCAATGATAATCAAATCTCTAAAGAACTTAGCTTCAAGAGTTCCAGGACAAGAAGAAACTGTAAAAAACTTAGAAATATTTAGGTTAAAAATGATACTTAGGTAAGATGCTACTCCTAATATAATGTGCTACTCCTGATATTTTTGTCACACTTCTTACATTTAATTTCTCTTACAGGTTGTTACAAATTTCTTCTTTCAATGGTAAGATGAATGCACTAAATGAAGTTAACAAAGTAATATCCAGTGTGTCATATTATACCCATCGGCATGGTAATCCTGAAGAGGAAGAATGGCTAACAGCTGAAAGAATGGCAGTAAGTTCTCTTCTACACCAAAATCCATTGAATAGATTTTCTTCCTCCTTGTTCTTTAGTTATAGAAGTAGCTATATATTATGGATTCTGCACATTGCTGAGTTTCGTATCTAGTGTTCTAAACAGTGGATATCGTGTCATGGTAGTAAGGTGTTTTAATAGTAGATTTTCTCTCAGAAATTGATGTATTTCTTTCAAAATCACTGGGGAGAATTATTTTTAGTGCTGTTAAAAACATGCTTTAAAAAGGGATCCTTGAGTAGTATGGTTTTTATATAGTTTAAAAAAAAAAAAAAGCCAGACCTAGATGTCACTTATTTGAAACTTTAGTGTCACTGTATCTAAAAATTGAATGATGATTTAAATAAGGATCTAGTCTGGTTTTTGTGCTTCAACTAATTTTTTTCTCATTAGAGTTCCAAGTGACTGTTCTGCTTTTCACATTTCAGAATTGGGATTCTTCAGTACAGAAATTCTAGCTAACACATTTTTATTTTATTTATTTAATTACCCATTTTTGACTACTGTTTCACATTCGAGTGGGCATGTAGGGAAGTATTAAAATGAGTATTTATAAAATTAAAATAAGGACAGCTTACATCTCTGTGAAATTTAATTGTGGTCAGTGATTCCCTCCCCTCCCCCCACCCAATTCTGTCCCATCTTTGTGACTGGCTACCTGTTGTGAGGTTTATAATCTGCAAAAGGACTACTGAGGAAAAAAAAGAATGACTGCAGTTTAACTTTTTTAAGCAATAGGAGGCAATGTGTCTCTTCTTTTACATACTCCTTGTAGTTTGGCATCTCAGACAATATCTCAATTTTAAAATGAAGACTTCTAGTTTTAAGAATTTCATGAGATTAGCTTGAATATTGTAGGTCAATCAAGGACATTGCTGGAAGATGTGATGCTTCGTATGTTTCTTTAATTTTCCAGTGCCCACTACTTTGCTTCAGTCAGAACAAAAGATAATGACCTTAATCTGGCTGTGTGAATTACGCCGACAAAAATTACACATACTTTAAATATGGCTTGAATATTCTCCTCTAATTCAGCTAGGGGCTTTAAAAAAAAAAAAACCTTGTAAGTGGAAGCACTTAAATAATCTGAGTGTTTTATATTTCAGTCTTTGCTTGTATCTTTTCTGTGTGATATGCTGTAGGCATACCAGTAGAAGTGTCTTAAACAATTTGGGTTTGATATTTACTGGTTGTGAATTGGAAGAGAAAAATTTTGTTCCTTGAATAGAATTAACTGTTCTTCCCAGTGGCTTTTAGTGTTTGAAGTTGTTTGAACATTTTATGCTTTGAGTTCATGATTTTAATATGCCTGGAAAAAATATTTCCCCTTAAGATATCACAGTGACAAGCATATTGGATTATTAAAAATGACTTTTTTTTAATTAAAAAAAAAAAACCAAAAAAAACCCAAAAACCACAAAAAAGGAAATCAAAGTTAGGGATAAATACCTTCCTCTTGTGCTGCATCTTTCTTACTACTCCTGATAAGAATATTGTATATAAATTCATTAATATGTAACAAGTTGAAATTTTTCTTTTTAGCTCAAATACAGGTCACAACACTTCAGTAATTTGAGATGTACTACTTTCTTTTTATATTCAGGAATGGATCCAGCAAAATAATATTTTATCAATTGTGTTGAGAGATAGTCTTCATCAACCTCAATATGTAGAGAAGTTAGAGAAAATTCTACGTTTTGTCATCAAAGAAAAAGCCCTCACTTTACAGGATCTTGACAACATTTGGGCTGCACAGGTAGAGTTCAACTGCTTGTCTGCTACTGCTCAGAAGGGATCTTGTCATGTATTGAGAAGATGACAACTTGTGCTTCTTACTCTTGGTGTTATACAAAACTAAAGAAAAAAATTTGAAATCAAATGTTTCTGTTTGGGAGTCCTGAATCTCAGAATTGTCTTCTCAATTGTCTTCAGTAGAAGGGCTCAGCTACACATGTATGTAAAGTCTAAAGGAGCAGTTCAGAACATGAGGCAAAGATTACCCTTTTTAAATATTGAGAAACCCTCAACATTGAGCAAATTCTGGATTATGAAGAAACATGATACATTATGACTTAGAGATTTGCAATACATAGTATTTTAAAATACATCTGAGTTCACCACAGTTGTGTATTTTTTTCCTGGACAGAGTACTATTAATAAGGCTTAAAATAATGACCGTTCTAGAAACTGTGTAACATCAGATTCTTTCCTTGGTGTTGTAATGATTATTTTTGAAAAACTATAATTTTGGCAATACTGGCTTTTTTACTTAAATGATTGGTGAAGCTGAACATCTTATCTGTGGGCTGAATGAGTTTAACACATACAAAGTGCAGCTGAAGAGACAAACGCATTATTAATTATTGAGTAGACATAAAATAAAAGGTCATTTTAGGATAGAAAAAAAACCATGAGTATGTATATCCTTGTTCATAAGTAATTTTTGGTGAAACTCTTAACTTAATTCTACAAGTAAGCCCTTAAGCCAGTCTTTCAAGAGTGAGAAGTCTCAATCTGGTTTCCAAAATAGAGGGCATTAATAGTTTTGGCAGGGGTAGAGTTAAATTTCTTCATAGTAGCTTATATGGGATTGTGTAGGTAAAGCAAAAGATTTATCTGTTAAACACTTTATCTCAACCCATCAGTTTTACCTTTTACCTTTTTGATTCTCTCCCCCCTCCTACTGTGGGGTAGTGAGCAAGAGACTGGGTGGTGCTTAGTTGTCAGCTGGAGTTGTACCACAACAAGGGCTAATACAGAAATTGTGTAGTATTAGATGCCTTGTTGACATGTGCTCACGCTCTTCTGAAACCTTAACAGTTCAGCTTAAGTGGACTTTTGCAGGTGTCCCTGTTTTCAGGCATGGTATTTTCAGGTTGAATTTGAAGCACTTGGGACTACAGGTGATGTAGTGGAGGGTTGATTTGATATCTCTGGCATTTGAACTAAGTTCATAACCTCTTGACTTCAATTCCAGCCTGATAGTAACTGCACAGGCTGGAAGTCAAGAAAGTCTTGAAATACCTTCTCTGAAGACTCTCAGAACCTGTCTGGATGCAATTCTGTGGAATGGGCTACAGGCAAACCTGCTTTGCTGGTGGGGGCGGGTGGGCTATATGATCTTTAGAGGTCCCTTCCAACTCCAGTGATTCTGTGTGAAAGTCCTTTTTTTCCTCTTTATCCGTAAGTCCTGTTTAGATAATTGCATCATGTAGCAGAGCAGTATACAGATTACTTGAATTAAGGTCTGTAATCATACTACTAGCTTTCAGCTTGGGGTTGTTAGACCTTTCCAGACTGTCTTTGCTAAAAGTCCGTGGGAGAAAAAAAGACTTGGAGAAGTTAGTTTGCTGTTAGTAGGCTTGCATTAGCAAGCCTATCAGAACCTCATCTTTTTAAGGGAGGAGGGGGGAAATCTGAAATTTGGAAAGAAGTCTTCCAAGCAGTTATATTGTTCATAATGCCTGGAAATAGGAGGAGGATAAGCCATACTTTGTACCCTTCCAGAAAAGTGTGAACAAGTGATGCAACCCTTAAAAGATAGTCTACCACAACATTTGCCAAAAACACTTGGGAACAAACTCTCAAATGCCAGGCTTACTCTGCTCACTTATTTTGCTTTCAGTTGTAGTTGCTATGGTGCACATACCGTGGTTTTGTCCTACATTTTCTGTGTGTGAAAGTTTAATTCTGTAAGTTTTATTCAGGTAGCTAGTTTCACTGTGGTTTCAGCCATGGAATTACAATAGACTTAAGAGGTAAGAATACCAAAATCTGGACACACATGGGTTTTTTTACCAACTTCACTGTTCCATGTGTTTAGAAGTTTTTGGAAGTTCTTATTAAACTACTACTTCTAAGAGCAGTTGGAGCATGAAATTCAGTAGCAAGGAGTTGACTTACTGTGTAGCTTTATATAACAGACAGGCTATTTTAGCTCTGGCTCAGTGCAGCAACAGTGTGGTCTTGCTTTCAGGCTAGAGCTGTTATGTTGCTGCCTGGGTCTAGAGGGTGAGCATGCAAAAATTTACAGTTGACAGTATAGAAGTGCCCTGAGAATCTCAGGAGGCAACTAGAATAAAAATAAGTAGTTTATGAACAGTAATAAAATCATGCTGCTTTTTGCCTGTAGAAGGCAATGTAAGTTTTAAGCTTTATTGAAGTGGTTTTGCGTCTTACAAAGTGAGTGCTCACAATATCCTTCTCAAAGAAGGATATTTAATTAAAGGAGTAATGTTGGAAGTCTCTGAAGGCAGGCATTAAGTTGCAGCCTGTTGAGTTGCAAGGACAAGAAACAACTGGACAAGAAATAAAAATGTAGAGGTTAGTGTTGGGGTCTTACTATTTATATTCCGGAGCATTTAACTAGAACATTACAGGTGCTTCCCTGTTTCCATACAGCAAACTGACAGTCCCCACACCAGGTTCCTTACCTCCTCTTGCTGTTTAGTAGTGCTTCCCTTGCCTTTTCTGTTTTTAAGGGTGTCCCCATGTCTGTAAAAAATCTCCCAAGATTGTTATATTCCTTATTCTTCTTGCCCTGCCTCTGCCAGCAGCTGCGTGTACTACTTCTGTCTGTTACATTGAAGATGCTCTCTCTGCCCCGTATGGCTTAAGTTTTTCTTTCTATCCGGGAAATGGTGTGGTAAGAGAAAAAAAAAATTCTATGATGTTTTGCAAAATCAAGTGGAGTAAGTGTTTTTGTAATTCCCCCTCTTGTAATCTGGCCCATAACATGAAAACAAATGTTACTACTTTTAAAAGAAAAATTTATGGCTCATTACAAAGTATGTTATGGCACAGCACATAACAAAGCTGTTGGTCTGTTTTTGTTTTTAAATGAACTATGGATTCAAGACTTTAGAAGGAAATGAATTTCAAAACTGCTTATGTATGCATTTTTAATACTGTACAAGATTACATCAGAGTTTGGGTTTAGATCATTTATTTCACTTTTTTTTAGTTATTTCAAATTTTTTATTCTATGCTTATTGGAAAATTTTTCTACAGTAGATTGGCTGTTGATTTACATTAGTCCAAGATTGTTGTATCCACTAGCACAAAGGAGGTACTTCAGCCTGGAAAACTATGTGGAAATACTAAAACTTGTTTTACAGCTTAAAATACCTCAGTGGAATTCATTGAGGAAGTGGATTTTGAGTCCTTGCTTAAAAAAAAAAAAAAACCCTCCAAATTAAAATACTGATTTCTAAGTTAAAATACACTTTTAGACTTTACTATCCCAGCATGATTTTGTTAAATAAATATTGTGACACTGCAGTATTTATAGTCTAAATAAATCCTTCTGTGCGCACGCAAGGAGAGCACACTAATATACTTACCCATGCAAGGAAAATCTAAATATTGTGACTTTCCAGTGAAAGAAGTATTCAGTCCGCCACTCTGCTCCCATAGCATCACCTTTTCTTGCTGGCCACCTCAAACGGGCTTGTAAAAATTATGTGGGATTGTCTTGCTGTTTGATGTAATATGGATTGCTACAGAAGTTTGTGGATTCTTTTTGTCGTCTTGACAGGCAGGAAAACATGAAGCCATTGTAAAAAATGTACATGATCTCCTTGCAAAATTAGCTTGGGATTTCTCACCTGAACAGCTTGATCACCTGTTTGATTGTTTTAAGGTAACTGTGCATGTTTTGACTGTATTCAGGAAATGAGTTGTGCTCTGATAAATGGGGGTCCTCTAGTTTGGTGAATATGGATCTGATGTTCTGTAATCTGGATACTGAACTATACTCAGAAGTTCTATGTGTAAACTGTTAGAAGTTGTGTCTGACCTTGACAGAAGAATATGGAGTTATGTTATGTTGTAAATTTATTCAGAAAAAGCTTAACTTAATGCAGAGGATGTTTGTTTCAGTCAGATCCAGAGGCATAAGTGATAATAAAATTTCATGCATTTAATGATTGTGAGCTATTTAAGAAGTCTTTTAAGTATAAGCATTTTATGTAGTTGCATCACTTCGTTGTTCTATCATTTGTTAATGGTGTGGGTTATGTGTAGAATTTAAAAAAAAAAAAAAAAGACTGATTTTCATATTAACCAAAATATTTTCTTAGGCAAGTTGGACAAATGCAAGCAAGAAACAGCGTGAGAAGCTACTTGAGTTAATTCGTCGTCTTGCAGAGGATGACAAGGATGGTGTGATGGCCCACAAAGTGCTGAACCTTTTGTGGAATTTGGCTCATAGTGATGATGTACCAGTTGATATCATGGACCAGGCTCTTAGTGCCCATATTAAAATTTTAGATTACAGCTGTTCACAGGTGAGTAATCTGATATGTTCTATTGGGAAATCAGTCACTGGCAGTTTCCTTCCATCCCTCCTGAAAAATTCCAGGGATTTGGTAATTTAACAAAAATGTCCCTTATCGTAGATTTGTATTATTTTATCAACATGCACGTAATTTTTAAATATTATGGGACATATTTTAAATAACACAGTTCATACTTCAGTTGGGGAGAGTTAAAATCAGTTTGCTTGTCTTTTTGCATTTGGTCACATATTGTAATGACCACGTTGGAGGACTTGGAAAAGAATAGGAAGAATGGAAAAGCAGCCTCTCTCCTGTCATTGCATTTTTCTGAACTTGATCATGCTAATTTGTTTGGGTGGGTTTGGTTTGTTCCCCCCCCCGTAAGTCCTTACATGTTCTGTACACTATTAGAAAGGACCTAGCAAAGGACAGTGAAAATTACAACACTTTGTTCTTCCCCACACAAACTTTTGGTGAAGTCTGACAAAATAATAATTCATTCTGGTACAAAATAAATCTTGACAGCCACTGGCAGGTTTTGTTTCTTACTCATTAAGAAACACTGTCTCATTGTTTCTTGATGTTTGATAGCAGTTTACTCTGAGTAACTGTGAGTAGAAGTGAATGGAAGGAGCAAATTATTTCAACACTGATGATCCTGTCGAGCTACAAGTTTTTTTAAATATGTACTGAAAGCTTGAGTGCTCGAAGGCAGAGCATTTGTAGCACAGTGATAGCTTCTGCCAACATGTAGTGCTTCTCAGATACTTCTCTTATGCTTGTATGCTTCAGAACTCAGTTGATCTAGTACTTCTGTGGTGTTGTACATCCTGTTCTACCTTGGAAACAAATAAAGTAAGGGAATGATAATAGTTTCTGCAAAATACTTGAGTCTGATTATTGTTCTTCAAGGATCGAGATACACAAAAGATCCAGTGGATAGATCGTTTTATAGAAGAGCTTCGCACAAATGACAAATGGGTCATTCCTGCACTGAAACAAATTAGAGAAATTTGCAGTTTGTTTGGTGAAGCACCACAAAATCTGAGGTAAGAATGGAATGCAAATAAAATTTTGTCTGTTAAAAGTTGAATGGGTTGGAATGAGGCAAATTTTAATTTTTTCCTTTTGTGGTTTGGTTTTTTTTTTTTTTACAAGAGGCAGGGAAAGCTTAGGCAAAATCATAACTTGAGTTTGGAGTTGTTCCTGAGTTTTTAATATATAGAAATAACCTCTAAAAATTCAGACATGTAGGCTCAGTAGGAGAGCATTCACTGCTTCCTTAAATGTGCTTTTATTAATTTTTTTGAGCAGTAGTCTGATTTGTGAGGAGTCTGGATTTGTTTTTCTATTATCCATGGACTTGCCTGTCTTAACAATGGCATTAGCTTACGAAGTATAAATATATTTTATATGCATGTACGTTTGTATGAACAAACTTACACCCCCCACCCATCCCTGATCTTTGATGATAACTTTATATGGCTCATGGAGTTTATATACTTGTGGTGAAACGTGATTTTATTTGTCTGGGAAAAATATTCCACTTATTCTTTATCCTACCTGGAAGAGATTAGAAATAGGTTGCACTTGGGGGTTTTGGGGTTTTTTGTTTATTTCCTGGGGTTGTTTTTTTTTTTCTCATTTGTTTTTAAAAGGAAGAAATAAGGAAAAGCTATTGTCTGTTTGGACTTGTTAACATATATGTACTTGTCATTATTTTAAATGTCTTCTCACTACAGAAGTATCTTGAGATTTTTGGGCCCCTAACAGGTTTTGTATCCCCATGAGAACTGTTACAAACTCAAAAAAAATGTTGTCTGCTTACAAGAAGGATCAAGGCAGGGAAAGTTGAAAAACATAAGCCTTCAGTTTACACAGCGCTGTCTTCCTACCAATACCATTTTAAGGAGCTGTGACAATATTTCATGCCTGGCTTTTGGAGGCTTCTTTATTCATTTAGTTCGCAGCATCTTTCTCAATTTTCATGACATTTTAATCCTTTACTATTTCATATTACCGATTGTTTGAGGTTTTTCCAACAAGGTCACAAAGTTAACCAGCTTATTAGCAAATTAAATCTGTTTTCCCTGTCTTGGAGTTCTTAACCTTTTATGTGCTGTCAGATCCTAGCAAGTGTGGCTACCTGTTTATTCATGGTACTTGTTCTAGTTAAATGCTTTTTTATTTTTAGCACAAGGCCTTAGCAAAGAGGTTTTGCTTTGACTAGCTGTTGAAGAGGAGCTCATTCAAGGCACTGATTATGTTTCTTGCTCTGAATCTTGGGAGGAATCTAACATCTTTTGATTGTGAAAATTGAGATTCCCTGTATGGTACATGTACATTTAGATGACTTGAGTATTTCAGGTTCGCCCTTCTCCCTCTCGGACCATGTCTTCCATTCCTCAAATTTCAGGGAAGTCTGTATTGCATTATGTAATAATACCTCATTTTTATGCAGAGTTTGAAAACACGTATGTCATTTGTTCATTTGATTGGCATTGGCAAGTAAAAGTATGGTCAGTAACAACTAAGGCTGCTGATTCTTGGCAAAAATAAGTATCTTATGCTACTGGCACTGTAGAGATCCTTTTGAGGAGGAAGATTTAATTGTTGATAGTTATTCATGCATTTGAACTAAGTGACAAATTGGTTACACAATTGCTTTGGCAAAATTTAACTCCGTGACTACAAAGAAATGCTATGTATTTTGTGAAGTTTAGCTTAACCAGAATTGCAGCAGCATGAGAAAATAGTTCTTATTTAGGTGCAAGGATTCTTACAGGTGCAGACATACTTCTTAAGGAATAGTCAACTTCTATGATTCAACATACTGACCTTTAGTATACAAATAATTAATTATCTTAATTTTACCAGTGTTGGCTGATGGTAGAGCCTCCTTTTGTAGCCCAATTTCAAGCACTTCAGTTTGACCTGTATCTACTCAAGCAGTCAAGACTGGTCTCCTAAGTTACTTGCCTAAGAACTGACTGAGCATTCGGAGAATATTCTGTAGGAGTTTAGGGGTTTCTTTAGTGCTTTAAGGCAACAATAATCCTAGCTTCTAGTCGTAGCCTCAAAGTAGAATTCCCTGTGTTTCATCACTGTTATTTGGACTTTTAACATCTGCTTTTAATAGTACATAGTATTTGTTAGTCTAGTAGAACTCTTAACTTTAAAAGTTGAGCTACATGTGCAGTATTATGTTGGGCAAGTTGTATGTGCAGATAATTTTGGGTTTTTTTTAAACCATTTAAATCAAATAGTTTGGAATTTTGCCTTTGTCACTTTGCCAGTATTCCTTCTTTTTCTAGCAGACGTGCATTCTAATTATGAAATGTTCTTTTTATTATTTTCAAAGTATTGTGGCCTCCACTTCAAAATGCTCATTTTTCTTCTTATCCATTGGCTTTTGATACCCATTTAGTAGAAACATAATGAGTTTTACTGTTAACTTCAATTTTTCATGCTCCTCAGTTATTATTAAAAGGAATATTGTCCAAATGGCAGCAACATCATATAGTCTAATTGAAGATGCTTAAGGAATAGTTTGCATGTGGAATTTAACTCTAGAAAGCATGCTAGAAAGTCTTACCAGCTTTTTTTTTTGTGTGCCAAAACACAATCCTCTTGTCTTTGTCTCCATCCTAGCAGATGGAAACATCTTAAATGTTGCTCTCAAATACTATGTAACAACTTACAATTTAGCTCATAACTCCAGTTACTACAATTATTCAGCTTTTGTAAGTAGTTGTTAACCAAGATGAATCCATGTCCAAACTTACTGTTTGTTCATGTGGTTGAGAAAGGAGATAAGTAAAAAATGTCTAGCACAGAAGTTTTATTTAGTCTTCTGCTGATAAAGCTTTTTTTTTTTTGCTCTACATTTGTAAGGTTGATACAAATGCGTAATGTTATCAGTATATAAATATGCATTCCAATAGGATGATATACCATCATGCTTGTGCTTGGTCTTTTAGTTGTTTCATCATGTGTATTTCCCCACTAGTCAGTGTTCTTATTTACTGTTACCCATTGTAAATGCATCTTTATAATGCATTTTATAAGGGGTAACACCTTGGGTAGTTGGTAAAATAGACATCTTTCTTTTGCTGGTTTATGCTGAGCAAGGAGGATCGGCAGAGATAGAATGAAGTGTAATTGTGAAGTTTCTCAAAATGAAACCAGAGAGTATTCTTTCTGGGTACATGAAGTCCTGTGTATTCTCTTTCTTCATTCTTCCATCTCTTTTGCGTTCTCTGAGACCAATGTCTAGGTCCGTTTTTTGGTTGGTTTGTTTGGGGGTTGGTTTGTTTGGTTTTGTTTTTATTTAAATGCAGTTTGTTTTAAGTGCCTCTTTCAGGCTGCTTTTGGAAAGCTCTGCATATTATGAAATTTAATCACAGAAGACCTCTGTCCTTAACAGGCCAAAATCTGTTGGTTGCAAATAACAAGAAGGGTGTTGATGGCTTCTATATTTTAAACCCAGATTGACAGTGGTCTTTTGCCCAATGAATCAATTTGTCTGTTGTTACATCTACAGTGAAATGTGGTTATCAGCTGCACGATTATCATCAGCTGATGCTGCAACTGGGGTATCTTGCCTTCCCTACTGTTCTCAAAAGGTGTGGTGATGCTATAGAGTGCTGTAGGTCATGTAGTGCAGAGATGCTGTTTCACAGGAAGGATGAGAATTCCTACCTGTAATCCATTCAGATAATTCTGGGGTTTACTTTTCTAAGTGTTGAAGGAAAGGAGAACAGATCTGAAATCACATTTGTATTTCATCGGGGCAGGCTGTGAGATCAGCTGAGTGGCAACACAATGCGGAAGAACTCTTTTTGCACCCCTGCCCTGGGGTGTGTTTGTGCATGTGTTTGTTTTTGGGTTTTTTTTCCCCTCTCTTTAGTGTGGAAGAGCAGTGGACGTTTGCATTGTTCCTGTAGCTGAGATCAGTGTTCTGCTCTACAAAAGTTGAGGCATTTTCAGACTGTTCTTTTGGGGGTGATTAGTCCCTAAGGTCTAGAATTTGATAGTATTCATGGCATGTGGGTTTTGGTCACAAGATCTGTATTTCTTCTTATAGTTGACTTTTGTAATTTATATATGTCTAGTATTGTATAAGAGCAGCATTTTTGGTTAGATCTTGATAATAGACTTAAATTATCATCTAATTATTTATTTGAGGTATTTCTTTTCTTGAACTCTTCTGTTTTTTCTTAGACTCTATGCTCTTCATAACTGTGCTTTTTATGTTTGTACCAACATTTTTTTGAGACATTGTTACAAAAACCAAACTATGTTGTGCATGTTTTTTTAAATATTATTGGCTAGTGTTCTTTCACTATAATTTTAAGACTATGAGCTTTTGTTTTGAAAATTGACCTAGTTTTATTTATTGTTTTAATATTAGAAGAGAATACTAGATTGTGGAAGAAACTGTGGTTATGCATATTATACAGTATAACTGTTATTCTACAGTTGAGGATCTCTATCTTTACTATGCAGTTTATGGAAAGGTGTTTCTATTCCTGTCTTGGTGCAGATATTCTCCCTCCAGCATACTGAGCTGTTCAGATTGTTTTAATATTTTTTCATACATACCGTAACGGTATAATCTTCTTAAATTAACTGCTTTTAATAACTGGTGAGAATGGTTGATGTGTCCCAAGAAAAAAGAAAAAATCTTGTCAGAGACATAATATGCTTTCTATTTGAGATCTTCTAGGAAAATTTGGAACTTACATTGAAGATGAGTTCCTTAAATTGATTTTTGAACTGTTAGGTGCCAGGCTCCTCTGCTTTTCTTACAATGCTTGTGTTTTAATTTCAGTCAAACTCAGCGAAGTCCCCATGTGTTTTACCGACATGACTTAATCAATCAGCTTCAGCACAATCATGCCCTAGTTACTCTGGTTGCAGAAAATCTCTCTGCCTATATGGAAAGCATGAGGCAGTATGCTAAAGGTAAGTTGTAAAATAAAAATTGCCTCATAAATAGAGCGTATGAAAACTCCACTTGAAAATTTGAGTTAAAAGTAAATTCTCTTAATGAAAAAGCTGTTAAACAAATAAACTTAAATTTTTAGCATCTGTGGGATTGATACCCTTTCTGGTGTGTGATTGGGTAAGAAAAGCTTAAAATGTAGACATTTTGTTTCATAACTGAAAGTGTGGTCTCACAGCAAAATATGTGGAAATGGCAACTCTTGTTTATCTCTGGATTGATAAACATCTTGCCCTACTTAAGCTTTGGGTGGTTATTTTTGTGGAAAGTCATAATAATAATAATAATATTGAATTTTGTCCTACTTCTACTTTGGAATTTTTGTAGGCTCCTTTGAGAAGTTTCTTCAATTGCCTCCATTTGAAGTCAGTGTTTGGAATTTGTCAGGGGGGAATTTAAACCGCAAGGATACTATTTCTTTTTACCATGAAGCTCCCATTTCTGTTCAGTTGCTTTCTCGCTGCATTTCTTAACAGCCACACTTTTATCTTAGGCTAAACCCAACCCTTCACTGGTGAATTTTCACTCTTATTCTGGATTAGCTTTCTATCTACTGAGGTAGAAATAGGGAAATGAAGGAGAACGATGGACCAGAAAAGTCCTTGTTGCATTGGACCACAGTACTTTTCATATTGAATTAAGCCAGCAGAAGTGAGAGGAGATGATTTATGGGTGCTCTCTGGCCATCTACTTTGCTGACTAGAACTAAGGACCATTTTACCCTGGAACCCTAGGATCCTACCAGCCTTTCAGTAGCATCTCAAAAATGACAGTATATTATGCAGGATTTAAATGTGTATTATTCAGAGAGGACAGGATATTTGCACATTGTAAAGCATATGTGTGTCTTCCAATGCTTGGGTAGTTTGCATAGACAACTTTAATTTTGGAATTATTTTAATTTTGGAGTACTTGATAAAAGATACCCAGAATAAATCCTTGAAGATTTGTTTGTATAGTGGTGCTATATGACGATGATAGCTTCAGCCAGGTATAGGTCAATGAGAATGACATTTAAGCTAAATCTGCATACTGCAGCTATATTTCTCTATTCAGAAATACTTAAGAGGAGTTACTCTAAGGCCCTTAATTAATGATAGCATTGCACGCATTAATATTAAAGTAATACTAAATGCTTTGTTCTGTTCTCAAGCAATACTGTCATAGGCTTAGTCTTCTCCAGGAAGGTAGAATAGAACAAATGTTACTTCGTGTAACTTCTGTAAGCTGTTAGAGGGCTCTTTAGCTTTGCTAAATTGATGCAAAAAAGTGCAATTTCATTTATAATAACTTTGCATTTTAACTATATGGATAGATTAGGATCTGTGATTCTCTTTATTAGGCTATGGCCAACTGTGAAATCCTGGGTTTGGCCTCAGGGTCAGGAAGAAAACTTAATCAACAACTATATTCTAATCCAATATTGTCTTTATCCAAAATTAGCCTACATTTGCTATTAATGTATGAACTGTTTATTCATTGATTTCAATTATTTTTGAACTCTGAAGCCAGAAGGTAATTTTTGACAATATTCTTTTATTCAAATTGTTGATGACTTTGGCAGAAAATTAGGCTAATAATCTTGCACAAATCTTTTCTTGTTTCCAAAACCACGTCCCATTACCCCGCCCCTCCCCAACTATAATGACTCAGTAAAGCAGTAATACAAACATCTTAAGCAAGATAGGAATTAGTGTGCAAAGAGTTTAAATGGAATCTAATTACAAAGCAATTGTGCTTTCTTGTGACAAAGCTACCGCATCAGAGTACAAAAACCAGATGAACAACAGTGTGGGGTTTTTTATTAGATGCTTTATTTCATGATTAAGTGTAGCCAGAAAAATATTTCCTAATGTTCCAGATACTGTATTAGCACTGTTCTTGTGCAACTTCTCTTTCAGTTTCAGTTTTACATAGTAAACTGAGCAGAACATAGAGAACACAGGGGAATAAAAAAGTCCAGTTGCCCACAGATCTTTTTGGCAGTTAATGCCACAATTAGTGTGTAATTTATGATACTATTATTATCATAATATTTTATTAATTTTGAATTTCCCATATTTTTATTTTTCTTGAATGCTTCCATAGTTGTATTCTGTGATGGAGACAGTGTTCCTCTTCTCCTGTTACTAATGTATATTGTTTGCTATCATATTTTTTTTATATTTTTGACTTTTCAAGGTTAAACAAAAGCCTAACCTATGTTTCAGGATTTTTTTCCATGATCTGTGTATGACTTTCTCTTCTACTGAACTCATCCTTTCCTCCAACTCTGCAAAGTCCTCTGTGAGATGAGGCAACTGGTATTTCATTGTGTAGTCCTGAAGGACGAGGTCACAGTTCCACCTTTTGTCTATTTAATAAAAATCTTTTGAAAATTTTAGAGGATTGCCAGTTTTCCTTTATCTTCTCTTTTTCTGAAGTAAGAAAAAACTCCAGAGTGTTAATGAAATGTAATTATTTGTAAAAATTGTGCCACAGAATCATCTATGTGTGTTTATCACTACACTTAAATTTGAAACCAGTCATTTTTTTATCTGTAATTTCTTTGTTCATTCTTCTGTATGTAGGAAGAATTTTTAAGATACCTCTTGGACTTGCTGTGGAATGCACTGTCGAAATTCAGTTGGGCAAATGTAGAAAGAAGTTGAGATGGAGAATGTATAGGGCCTTTAATACTTGAATTCTTCTGTCTTTGCCCCTGTTGACAATTGGATCTGTGAATTAATCTTTATCCAGGAAAAAAAAAGCCCAGATAGTCCTTGTATTTCAAACAAACCAACCACCTCTCCCACAACAAAACAAAATTTAATTAAAAAAAACCCAAAACCCAAACCAAAGCAAACCCACTCAAAACATCCAGCACTTGAAGTAATTAGTTTTCATTTTTCTGCAATATACTTATCTATTGTAATTGTTTCTTCTCCTGGACCCACAGCACATTTTTCACGTTTTCCGCTTCAAATACTTAAAATATTTTTGTCCTGTTACTTGTTACATTATTTCTTCACAATTTTATTCATATTTATTCTTTTGATAATTGTCTGTTTATGCTTACTTCATTAGGATTATAATTTCAGTTTCTGAATGATTTCTGGTGGCATAATGTCTCCAGTTCTGTAAACATCAGTTTACTAGTCTTCTGTTTTCACTTTTGCTTGATTTTTGAGCTTGTGTATAGAGAGCAATATTTATAGCAATTATTTTTCTCCTAATTTTGAAACACTGATGATGCACTTCATCTCTTGTTTGTTTTGGTGGTTGTTTGGTTGTTGGGTTTTTCCCCTCCTTGACATAATAGGAAATAGTGATTCTCGATTCTGAAGATAAATTTTACTGAGAGTCTAGATATTGTCATGATAGTCTGCCACAACTCAGTTATTTGCAAAGGTATACATATTGCATTTAAGAAATGCAGTATTAGTTAGTTTATAATGGGTGAAATATTACTGGTACGGATCAAGGTAGTGGAAGTACTGATCTAGATTGTATCTAATTAATAACTAACAAACACCAAACAAAACCACACCAAAGCCAAGTTACTATGAAGTGAACAGCTGTTTGTTAAACAAAAAACTATTCTGAGATTTGGTAAAACAGGTAGAAGTTTTGACTTCTTGTCTTACTTTCAAGTTACTAAACTTCTGTTTCAAGCTTGTCAGTATTACAGGCATTTTGTTTTTGTACTTGGAACCTTGCAGTAAATAAAGTTGTATGCTTCTTTAAGTGATGTCATGTACGTAGCTACTTATAAAGGTGTTAAAGAACTGGAGTCATGATTTCCCCTGTAGAGGAAAAACGCTAAAAACGGAATACCAAATACTTTTATCTAAACAGACTTCTGACTTAAAACTGACTATGGAAGTAAGGAAAAATTCATTTGAATAAGTAGAATGCAAGTTCTTAATTTTCTGTAATACTTCCATTATACTGAATGCTGCATAATTGTTTATTTGGTTATAGACCTCAGTAGTGTTTGCTTACCCATTTTAATTTAGGACAAATATTAACTGGTAGCAGGCTGCTGAAAATTATTTTCATATGCCTTACTGAAAACTTACTGAGTTTTGAGTGTTTTTAATTATAGTTAGGCTAACAAGTCTTCAAATGTGTCCTGTCCTTTAGAGTCAGCATGTTTTTTTCTGAATATATTGTCTAATAAAATTTGTACATTTGCAGAACATGGTGAATATGATCCTCAAACTGTAAGACCAGGAAGCAGATACAGTCATGTGCAGGAAGTACAGGAGCGACTGAACTTTTTACGGTTAGTTGTAACTTGATCATTTGTTTAACTTGTGTAAGAATACTTAAAAAAAACCCCAACAAAACAACAAACACCAAACCATGGTATCTCTTTCTTTTGTCTTGCTTTAAGTTGATGTGTTCTCTTCTTTAAAAACTCATATGCAAAAATACACTGAATGGTTTTGTTTTGTTTCCCAGAGGGCTTCTGTGCATGTATTGGAATACTTGAAGTTGATTAAGATTTTTGTAATGCAAGGCTCTGATTCTGCACTAAGATTTGTATAGGCTTTTTCTGTCTGTGTGCAGAACCCTACTGACTAGAATATATTGTGCATATGAATACAGTTATATACATAGTGGGGTAACTTAGCCGAAAGTTTAAAATATCCTATGTAGGGGTATGGCCAGTATGTCCTTATTTATTGTACAGCACCAGATCTAAATCCATGATTATAAACCGACATAGACTTTGTAAGACACTGATGTTAGGTTGTCAGCAACTGAACCTTAGAAAGAGGTTGGAATAAAGAAATTTATTTGGATAACTTTTGACCAGTGACTGTTTGAGTAAAAAACCAAAGGATTTAACAATTAATTAATTAATTTAAAACAAAAGGTTTAACTTTTAAAATTTTTACCAAGAATTTTTATGAATTCAACTGAAATAGTAAACAGCTGTTTAAGGAAATTATGCAATAGCATATGCATAGCAGGCTTAATTTTTTACTGCTGTATGTTAAAAATTGTAACTGCATTGAATATAAGTTCACTAGTTGTTAATATAAAGGAATTTTTGAAGTCTCATGGCTGTCTAATGTAGAATATGTAGGCAGCAACTTCTGGAAAGCAGTGCCATAACTTAGTCCTTGATTTATTTTACATTGAAAAGACTTTGGATCAGAAAAACTGAAAAACTTTATCATTTGTTCTTCCTGAAACGTTCTTAGTGTTAGCTCTCAGAATTGGAAGTTCTTAATAGTTCTTTAATAATAATTTAACACAAAGGAAAACAAAAATAAAAGGAAAAATCTCTAGTTCATTGACTTCTGCTTCTGGCTCTATTCCATAGAATTGATACCTTATTTTGTGATTTTGCTAAAAATGAGTGCTAAAACATAGTGAATGATTGCAGAAGTAATTTCACCTCTTATGTTGTGGCCTGAGTTTTAAACTTAAGTAGTTTACATTAGAAGATGTGCATTTGTTTATATGTAATATGTGAACAAGGCTTGATAATTTTTGCGTAAAAGATTTTTGTCAAATTTTATTCCTTTTTTGTTTGGACTATAAGGTCTTGATCCATTCAAACTCACTAAGAAATTATGGGGCTAATTATGAGTGGACTGATGATGTAAATAAAGTTTACATATACTTATGATATTTATATGTAACATGCATATTCGCCTTTTTGCCTGTACTTTTTACTGAATTGTAATTCTGGATGTCTGTTAGACAGTGTTGTTAATTGTCTCTTTGTTTTGCTCAAGATTTTTATTGAAGGATGGTCAGCTGTGGCTCTGTGCCCCTCAGGCGAAGCAAATATGGAAGTGTTTAGCTGAAAATGCGGTTTATCTTTGTGATCGCGAAGCCTGTTTTAAATGGTATTCCAAACTAATGGGGGATGAACCAGACTTAGACCCTGACATTAATAAGGACTTCTTTGAAAATAATGTGCTTCAGCTGGATCCCTCCCTATTAACAGAAAATGGAATGAAATGTTTTGAACGTTTCTTCAAAGCTGTGAACTGTCGAGAAGGAAAGCTAGTAGCAAAGAGACGAGCCTATATGATGGATGATCTGGAATTAATAGGATTAGACTACCTTTGGAGGGTGAGTTAATGGAGGAAGCATCTGAAAAGTTAACTATTAAGTCTTGCTCGGTCATCTTTTATATTTTTAGGAATGTGTAATTTATTAGTTGTAGACCAATGTTACAAAAAGCTAATTTTTCACACTAAATACACGGTTATCAACTCCACTGTCTTCCTAGCCAGTATGCAAGCTGGTTACTTCACAAACTGATGTTTAATGGAAAGTTATTTGAAATATGAAGTGTATTTGTATATGCACATGAGGTAAAAAATTGCCTATACTGTTGATGAAGAGGGGTTCATTCCAGGTGAATTATTACTAGGTTTCTCTCTCTCACATGCACATTACAATTAAACTTTTTTTGTGCACTGTATAGTCTAGTTCATGTCAGTCATTCTAGTATGGTTAACAGGAGTGATTCCAGATTAGACTGTGACCACTAGTCTGATTCTTTCTCTTATATCCACAACTTACTGCCTAAACAAGGTTATAGTTTTTCAGTAGGAAGATCATAGCTTTCTGAAGCCTGCCAAATCCGTTGGTGAAAAATACCAGTATCTAATTTGATAACTTAATTTTTTCACAGTATTTCTAGTTTTCAAGAGCTGCATAAGAACCCCCAGTAATGCACTGTGGCATGATTAGCATGGGTGTGTTTTTTAAAATGTGCTATATATAAAGCAGCAGTCTTCAGTAGTTTCAGTTGTGGCTTGCTGAAGGGTTAGGTATTTTAACCATGGTGATGATAGCTAAAACCAGAGTAGATCACAATTTTTTTACAAATAAGTTTTCCCACAGTGTCTGTCTACAAAGTGCCAACGTAATGCTAGCATGCTTTAGCTGTGGAAATCAACCTGCATCTGCCCTGCTGTCTGGCAGCGTGACAGAACTCTTTCGAAGCTTTAGCCTGAGTATCCTGCAAGTGTTGTTTGTAAGGGCTGCTTTCAGACTTGGTGGGTCATAATCAAAATTTAGATTATCAGGTTAGAAATAGAACTCATTTGCCTGTCTCCCACCCACTCACAGACGTTGAAATAGTTTTAAAGTTCTGGTTTAAAATATTTGGTGATGTAGATCATTCAAGCATATGAAAAAATGGTTCTCTTGTTCTCTGAAACTAGTGGAAATGGAAATGTAATGTGAAGATGAATATATAAAACTACTTTTATTCTGTTTATAAAGCATTGGCTTTTTTAAACTCCATTAAACTTGTTAAATCTGAATTTTGATTCTTGCATAATTAACTTCAGTGTAAGTTGTATTGATCGTATTCTTTAACTGAGCTTTAACTTAACACTTTCACCTCATAAAATAATTAGACACACTATTGTATTACAATAGTTATGGAGTCCTTTTGTTTTAAATTTTTATACCAGAAGGTTTTAAGATGTTCTAATGTGTTTTGTTTTTTGTTATTATTGTGCTAGGTTGTGATTCAGGGAAATGATGACATCGCAAACAGAGCAATAGATCTTCTTAAAGAGATCTATACTAATCTTGGTCCAAGGTTACAAGTTAATCAGGTAAAAAAAACCCAAACAAACAACAAGAAAACTGGTATATAATATGACAGAAAAATGGTGATAAAATAAATTTGGTGATAACTTTATATTTGAAAGCTTTGAAAACAGAGAATGGTTTTTGTGTTTTGGAGAGTATTGTCCTGAGTCCAGCCATCTGATTCTGGTCCGATGCAGTTAGAGGTTTTTTTCTGATATTTGCAGACTGAACTGTGATAAATTTTTCATATTAAATTGATCACTGTATTGGCTCATTCTACTAAGAAAACAGTTAATATCATATACTTAGGTAAGCCTTTTGTTGAACTTCCAATTGGGGTACTTACTTCTACTAGTATGTTCACTGGATGGGTCTGTTGAGTGTTCTCACAAGCTAATCTAATCTTGGTTTATGTCATGTCCCTTACAAAGGGTCACAGAGTTTCTATATAATGGTCAAGCTGGGCTCTAGCAGATCAGATATTATCTCTCTAGGTTAGTATTTGTTGGGATCTGCATTTCAGTGAACAGAGAGAAGAGATAATGAGTTTCTGAAAGGTCAGAGGAAGTGAACTGTTGGGCTTGACCTCCAGACAGTCTCCAAATGTTGGCTTGCCAGTTATGTTTCTTAAACTTAGTCTTCATAGTTGTCCTCAAAAACATTTACAGTCTTCAGAGTTGCCAGTCTGCTAGATACAGCACAGCTGCTATAGGTGGTGCATTTACAGCCATTCAAGCTATATCTTACTATAGTGGCAGATGGGTTGCGTGCTTCTTTCTTACTATAGATCTGGGCTTACTAAGCATGCATAGATCTGTCCATCTGCACATGGTTAGATCTGACACTTACAGGAAATGTTGAATTTACTTAACATGCATACAAATATTTTGTGTCAGTGTGCTGGCAACTCTTCTGCTCCTGAGCTGCCTCTGAGAAAAATGGCTACTAGACTGTGGCTTACTGCCATAGCTATGACTGTTAATGTTTCTGTTGCAGACTACTACCTGGAGACACTGCAAACTCTTTATGATGATTCTATAGGTTATACATCATTCTGGGTCAGGAGCAAAGGGGTATCAGGCAGAAGGAAGAGATTTTCTGCAGCTGCATCTAAACTGAATGTAGCTCAAAAACCATTTCCGGGTTTATGCAGGAAAAGAGCGTATGTGGAATTTGCTTATGTGATTGGGGAAGGGATAGTTGTTCTGGTGGTCTGTAAATGTTCTGTGTTCACTCTTAGTGTAAAGTAAGTTAACCTATACTAGATTGTCAGCTAGAGATTTTTTAACATAGTCTGAGGAAATTAATAAGAGAAAGTTCAACTTTTTTTTTTTTTTTTTTACTTCTACCATTGGATTATTCTGCCAAAAAGATATTTTTTTAATATTTGTATTTTGGTGTAATTGCACCAATTTTTTAATGTAATTAGGTAGTGATTCATGAAGACTTCATTCAGTCCTGTTTTGATCGTCTGAAAGCCTCCTATGATACATTATGTGTGTTGGATGGAGATAAAGACAGTATCAATTGTGCAAGACAAGAAGCAATACGAATGGTGAGAGTGTTGACTGTTTTAAGAGAGTATATAAATGAATGTGACAGTGATTACCATGAAGAGAGAACTATTCTACCTATGTCAAGGTATGTGTGAAAATAGACTACTGTGTAAAATACTAATATCTTTATTATGTTTACATTCTAAAGGGCTTCTGTTCTGGGAATGTAGTTCTAGAGTTTCAAAAATCCATTTTCTTTGCTAATATGTGAAACTCTGGTATGTAGTTAAAAAAAAAAAAAGAGAGAGAAAAAAAAATTGAAAAAACCACACACAAATACAGGCATATATGAAAGCGAGAGCAGACCTGAGAATAAACTCGCTTCTGATGTTTTGTTCTATAACTAGCACAATGTACCTTGTGACTAGATTGTTTCGGATGTGTTTGTTTCTTTCAGATCATTTGAAAGCAATACCATTCTTTAATTTAGCTTGGGCAAAGCTTCTTTGGAAGTTTTTCATAGTCCTGTCATAGAAAAAAAACATGGTGTTAATGTGTATCTTCACCTTCCAGAGTTGTTTACAGATCTGCTAATCTTACTTTGCAAACTTAAATTTAGAATTATGTTTTAAGTGAAATATTCTGTGTAAGTTCCATATAAAAAGGGGAGGAAGAGAGCAGTACTTTGAAGTATTTTTATTTTCTGCATACCTTCTCTCTTCCTGTATTTGTCTACAAGTAAAAACTTAGCTTAAATCCTAGCTACTCCTTCTTTAACTCTATCTTTAGTACAAAGTAAAAGGTAACACTTAAATCCAATGTTGCATAGGTGTTTTCACAAAAAACCAAAACAAACCAACAACCTTATTTCATGAGAGTGGAATGCAGAACAGAAACCTGTTCAAATGTTCTAGTATTAGTAGCTGCCTTCTGTCGGAGGCGAGTTTCAAGAATACATAAATCCAGAGCCATCTCAGTGTATCCCTTATGATGCAGCTAACATACTTTTAGACATGGTGGGAGTTTGTTGTCCCCTTATTTTAAATGCCTAAAAACCTAAGGGATTGATGTTTCTTCATGATGTGTCACTAATTGCAGTATTCCTCAGCATTTTTATCGTATGTATTGATTGATTGGTCCTAATGAAGTTCTCTTGTTGATTGTGGGTGCATCTTTTTTTATGTGGGCTGCTTATTTGACTAGACTAATTTTTTCACAGGTCTTGTTAGCAAGGAGCTTTCATGAGGAATTTTTGCTCTCTTTTGTTGCATGGGATTAGTTTGTTGGGCTTATCTGGGCATATCTTTCCTAATGAATTCCCTGCCATTGTGAGAAGTGTGATCACTGCTAATGTGAAAAAACTTCTTTTTTTTTATTTGACCTCTTTAAAGGTTTTTAAAGCATTCTGATTTTTACAATTGGAATTCCAATATAAAACTTTTAACAGCTTTTGACAGAAGGCATTAAGACTTGGTGACCTGATGGCTTTTTCTGATCTCTGTGTATTTAAAACTGAGTTGTTTTACTGAAAGGACAAAAAATGGTTGCCAGTCCGATTTGAGCTTTGCTTGCACATTTTGATTAGGAATTGCAAACAGGAGAAGATCTAAAACTTCATAAGAGACTTTTTAAAATGCCATCAATGTTCCTAGCCTGACTGGGAAGTTGATCATATTTTAACACACTTGTGTTGATTGTGGCTTCTTGAAAGTTTCTGTCTATGTTATGTTTGCATAGTTGCTGGGGCTTTCACAAAATCATGATCTCTAAAGATTTCATGTTGAAATATCTGCCACACAAAATACAACAGGACAGATAATTTCATGAGGGAAGAAGTAACTTTACCTGGTTTGTTTATTTTCAGAGCTTTCCGTGGTAAACATATCACACTTGTAGTTCGTTTTCCAAACCAAGGCCGACAGGTGGAAGATTTGGATATTTGGTCTCATACAAATGACACAATTGGCCAAGTTCGGCGTTGTATTCTCAATCGTATTAAAGCCAATAGCGCACACACAAAAGTAGAACTGTTCATTGGTGGTGAGCTGGTGGACCCCGCTGATGATAGAAAATTAATTGGGCAGTTAAATCTCAAAGATAAAACGGTAAGTGTTGCAGGTTAATTATTTTTGTCAATGCAGATGTCGTTTCCCTGTTGTATGTACTTGAAAAATACCATGTGTGCGATCACTTGTTCTTGTGAAATAGTTCCATCCCTCTTGTATTATGCCACTAGCATTCTATTCTTCTTTAGTAAAGAATCTTCATTTTTGCATAGTATTAAAACTATGATTGTGTTTTTCAGCTAATTACAGCTAAGCTTACACAGATCAATTCTAATATGCCCTCAAGTCCAGATAGTTCTTCTGACTCCTCAACTGGTTCTCCGGGCAACCATGGCAATCATTACAGTGATGGTCCAAATCCAGAAGTTGAAAGCTGTTTGCCTGGAGTGGTAAGCATATTCTGAAATGAATGGTTTAAAAGTATTTTTTTTCCCTGTATTTTTAACTAATGATTTTTATGGCGATTTTTGTTTGCTTATTTTAAAGATAATGTCACTGCATCCGCGATACATCTCCTTTCTTTGGCAAGTTGCAGACTTGGGCAGTAGCCTAAATATGCCACCTCTGAGAGATGGAGCTCGTGTTCTTATGAAGCTCATGCCACCAGGTAAAATTTAATTTTATTCATTTTCTTTTGTAATATTCTGTATAATAATTTCTCGCTTGTTATATAAAAATGAAGATAGGGGAGTATTTTGCACTTTCTGGTAACTTAATGATACTGTAATGCATGACTGTTACTGGGATTGTAAATGTATTTCCCAAATAGTTATAAACTTGTCTGTCATTTAAAGTTGCATGTTTTGCAGTCAGTGCTGGGGTTCAGTGCCACCATGCACTTCAGTGCTGCAGTGAAAATGTGGAGTAGCATTGTATTTTGAAGTGGTTTTCTAGTACTGCTTTAACAGGATCACTTTTGTCCTGTCAGAAATAATCACTGCAGAACACTTCATAGTCTGATCTTGTCTGTCATTTATGCTGTTTGCAACTTTTCTGATGCACATAAAATTTTTCAGATTTATAATTGTAAATAGTACTGGCTTGTTCTGGAGTGGTTTTGTTACAAAACATTTATAAGTTGCGTTTTTATTTCAGATAACACTACGGTTGAGAAACTAAGAGCTATCTGTTTAGATCATGCAAAGCTTGGGGAAAGCAGCCTTAGTCCATCCCTTGACTCTCTGTTCTTTGGTCCATCTGCCTCACAAGTGCTGTATCTAACAGAGGTTTGTGATGCTTTGCGCGTTCTTCGGAAATCTTCAGCTCTTTCTTTGGCAATCCTTCCTGTAACATTGTGGAAGCCTAAGATCAAATTCTCATTTGAAATTAACATTTTGAAATATTTAACAGTTTACTGGAATAAACTGATGTATGACAAGTGCTGTCAAGCATTGCTTAAGTAGTATTCCAGCATAGTCTTGTGTTCAGTCATCTATATACAGGCTAGTTTATTTCTGTTACTTAACTCTGTATTTTGTTTTACAGGTAGTTTATGCCTTGTTAATGCCTGCCAGTGCACCTCTGGGAGAAGATGCCAGTGACTTCCAATACAACTTTTTAAAAAGTGGTGGTTTGCCTCTTGTATTGAGCATGCTGACTAGAAATAACTTCCTGCCAAATGCAGATATGGAAACTCGAAGGGGTGCCTACCTTAATGCTCTAAAAATAGCCAAATTATTGCTAACAGCAATTGGATATGGCCATGTTCGAGCTGTAGCAGAAGCTTGTCAGCCAGTTGTGGAAGGCACAAGTACAATTTCACCGGTAATATAAAAACTTCCTTGCTGCAAATAGCAATGTACTCTGTTTTTTCTATTGTCTGCAGCAACATCTACCTACTCTCTACTGACAGTCTCTTGGAGTGAGTTGTATGTCAGGAACTCATAATTTCAGATAATGTGGTCTGATGTTTCTAAAAAAGAAATCAACTTATTAAATAAATCCTGCTCTCTCTGACTGTAGAAAACTTAGATGTGAGATCCACTTGCTCTATATGTGATTTTTCATTTGTTTGCATGGCTGTCAGTACAGGAAACTTTCCATTTTCAAGCACACATGTCCCATAAATGCAAATTCTCATTCTTTTGAGCTGTTGAGTCTGTTGAAGGATATGCCTCTAAATGTCTTCTATATCCTATTTATAATTAGAGCATAAAACAACAGAACTGACGTTGAGTCATGCCAGCCCTTTTTCTACAAAAAAATAAGTCCTTGGCTTCCTAGTTTCCTAATTCTGTCCATCGCTTGTAGAAAATTCTTGCAGAGAACAGCTAGGTACATTGCAGAGTTAGGTCTTGATAGTCAAAAGATTCCTCAGACGCGGAAAGGGAAAGTGTAACACAGGTGTTCTGAACTGTGACCTCACATAGCTGTAGTTACAGATTTTATGAATGTTTAATAGGAGTAGTTACTTTTTCTACATCTGGGAAAATATGTTTTGGGTCAAGATTTTATTTCTGTCCTTTTACAGTAAGTGTACAGCATAGACCCCTGTAATTAAAAGTCGGTGCTGTCCTCCTTGGACATTTGCTTCTAGATATTCCAGCTTTTTTTTTTTTTTTTTTTTTTTTTTTTTTTTTTTTTTTTTTTTTTTTTTTTTTTGTTTTTATTTGGGTCTTTTGTTTTTAGC